>JAQFZG010001782.1:0-19308 GCA_034695465.1 Entomobrya nicoleti
TGATAAGGCGTCACCATGAACATTACAGCTTGAAATGAAAGTGGACCTTTTCCTCCATTCTTAGCTTTTCAAAAAAGGAGTACGGGAGCGTTTCTCATAATGCAAGCTCAAAACAAGGGATCCATGGAATCCTTCAGTCTCATTAATTCGAAGCCAGTCGAAACAGTAGTTTTTAAGTTGAAGGTTTTTAAAGTTCCTTTAACAAAATGCCAAGTACTAACGCTGTGCACAAACGACCAAGATAGTATTCATTTTATTCGAATACTCCCAACCTTTCAGTTAAAAAGACAATAGTAGTAAAAGTAAAACATATGTAATGAGTAATGACTTAATGATGGTCTTGCGTAATTTCCTGTGTGCAAAATACAAGCCTTATATGTAACCTTTGTAAAAAAAGATAAGAAACAAGTGGGTAGAGAAAAAAAAAATATGTGGGTTTTTACACAGGTAATTTTTTGTGGTGCTGGATTAAATTGTTCAACTTAAGCTTTTTACGCACTCAACGTTCTCTGTTTTATCTACACAATATTACTTTACAAGTATTTCTACCTCCATCAGGTTGCCTTTTTTTATAAGCCCACCTGGATCTATTATGTTCGTTTCATAAAACCAAGAAAAATAATTACGTACCTTGTCTGGCCAGGATTACCTTTTGCTACATTTCTATCTACATTTCCTGCTCGGTATATACTCATCATCAAAAGTGATGCAGAAGCCTTAAATCTGTAAAATTGCTTTTTCTTTCCACTTCTGTCAGCCAAAAGATTTAGTATCCTCAGACATAAGTAATTAAAAAGTCCTGTTGCTGATGAAGATGTTCTTCATTCTGCAATATGTAACGTGTATCCAAAAGTACCACAGGTTGTCTGCTTAATTTGTACATCTTTATGACTACATAAAAACGTACACTTTGTGGTTGTTCTTTTAATGGTAAAGCCCAAAGGGCTGGAGAAACCTTTAGAAAAATGTGAGACGAACGCTTTTAAGATGATGAATCTTTTTGTTTCTTGGCAATGTGCGTACAGCCAGTCGCAATGTATAGTTTGTTTTATTGACTATAGGTCACCGACCGGTATGCTTAATTAATGGTATATTTAGTAAGGATCTCTGAACTTTACTATTAGTTTTATTAAAACATTTGCCAAAAGTCAAAATATTAGGGTTTATGTGATACATTTTTAATGTTAAAAGTTTCTCTTCATCTCTTATAAAATTGTTTTAAAAATATTTTGAGAAAGAGATTAAAATTAGTAATGATGAGCTGAAAGCCACACAAAATTAACTTTATTTTATGGAGCAGATCCTAAATAAAGAAACATTTTGATTGTTTGACATCAACTGAAATGATATTATGGGTGCTAAAATAATATGCTTTGATGAAGAAGATCTTGACTATATTATGAGATTCATTCTAATTCATAATTCATGTATTTTGCTTTATGAGCATGCTTGGTTGCTTCAACTTTGGATTTTGCAAGCAAAATAAAAGTTTACAAAGTGAGGAGGATACCTAATTAACTAAACCCATGTATGGTATGTATGAGGTAATACGTTGTCATGGGAAATAGGTGGGTAGGATAGCTTTTAGCTGTGATAATAAAACGTTGACAACTGGAGACAGACAAAATTGTATTCTTAATTTCCTCCGGACCTACGAAGTCAAACCAATTTCGAATGGTACAAATATTTGATATTTTTGACTTGAGTTAAGCGTTATACTTTGTGAAGCTGCAAAGGTACAAGTGAATGCTCTCAAAATAAACTCAGGAGACTTTGATTACTACAAACACGAAAAATGGATTAAGGAAAGTGAGATGTGAGAGTTTGTCAAGATGCTTTCGTTAAAAAAATAGGAAATGGTCCATGACAACCCACAAAATCTTAACTCAAACTGGACTCAAAATCAAGAAATGAAACCTGACAAATAAACACAGTGGTTGGATAATGATGATGACAAGCTAGCAAGCTATATAGAGTATCAAATGACAATACAAAAAATATTTCAGTTGCCCTAATTCAATGCTATTGTAGATTTGAAACTCATGTTTATATTTATCTTATTCCCATGAAAAATTACAAAAAACGTGAAAATTGAATTATGACTTTTTTAAAAACAAAACAAGCTATAATCGGTAATAAAACCATTTACATGAAATTGTACAAGCTTTCTTTCTATTGGTGAAATTGAGAGAAAGCCGACAAGAAATTCCCATTCGGCAGAAGTTTTTTAGTTAGTATTTCTCGCCAACTTTCTCAGATCCATGAAGCATTTCTGAACTACTTACCATTTTTAACCGACATTTGAAGTGAAATCAAGGTGAAAGTTGCATCTAATCGACATATTTGGTATAAAACATTAGATATTTGGACGAAATAACAAATCAATGACAATGCACATCAATCCAAAATAATGCGATATTGTGTATGGTATTATCTGTACATATTTTAGGGACTCACTTCCAAAAATTAAAAAAACTACATAAATCTAATATGCAACCTTAACAATCCCCTGAATAAATCTTTCCCTAAAAGATATGCACATTTTTGTAGCAGTACAGTTTGTCATTGTCGGTCTTACTTCTACACAGCTTCATCTTTTTTTACAATTGAATGGTTTCGGTTTTTACTTGCCGCAAAATATTTTCAGAAAATCGAATGTGCATCTTCCATGCATTATTTATTCAGACAGATATAGATACATGAATTCACAATGGGGTATATTTTGAGGAGTACCATTTTGGCCATAGATTTATTACCAGAAATATTCATTCCCTTTGGCTCTCGTACACTCCAAACTGAAATATTGCCTCTTTTTGTGATTAAATCTATCGAAATCATCTACTTTCTGGGAGACTACAAGGTTAACCGTGTATAAACTTTTAAGTTTACTGCTCGTGACAGGAATCCACATTTTTCAATATATTTTTGTATTCTAACAGATATTCTGAACCTTGTAAAAAAGTATTATACGAATGCATTTTTGGTTTATTTATGCAAACAGATCAAAGTTATATTACTCACATGCCATAATTCTTGCTCACGAGCGAAGTAAAATAAACAAAGTTAGCATGATCAAGGTTATTCGTAAAAAGTATCAATTCTTTATAGAGGCTGACATTGACATCAGATGAAATGTTTTTGCACAAATGTATCCAATAACTAACAAGAATGGAAATCGACTCAATGTGCACAGTAAGTAACCGAATCAATAAAATGTACCGCTTAAAATGAAGAAATGACAGTGACCAGTTAAAGGGATATACACACATGATATTATAATTTTTGACATATTTTTCACTTGTTATCAATCAGAAGCTGTTCAAATCATTGACCCGAAGAAAGTAGATAGGCTGTAAAACTGTCAAAAAAGTGCCGTATGACAGCGACGTGGTGAGTTGGGTTAATTTTGATTGCTATTAACACGTTCACCATTTATAATGCTAATGGGTACTTTCAAATTACTTGCGGTTGGTACAAGACCTCAATTTTATGGCCAAGTATAAGTGTCCCTGGCTCTTTAGAATAATCTTTGGAAGATTTTGATTTTGCTACTTTCTTGCTTGCCCAATGCAAATAAGCAAATACTGTATACTGTATACATAGTTTCCAGTTTTAAGCTTAAAAAGTAGAAATACATATAATAAATCTGTCCATCGAAACTGAAGGTCGGTAAAAAGTTATGCTTTGCATTTACAATGAAAAAATATTCGCTTATATTTATTCTATAAATATCCGGGGAATTATTGTCAAGTGCATTAAAATGCTTTCAGCATTTTGCTGTCAGAAGCAGGAAAAATATTTTTCTGCATTTTTATTTATGGATAAAGATATGTTTACTTTTTATAAAACCTAAGCGTATCAAAGAAAGAATCTCCTTTCGCATTTTGCTATTTTTTCAGTAAAAGTTGATACTCATTCCCATAATAATTTATTACAATTTATGAGTTTTTAGAGAATTTAACATAATCACTGCTATATCAAATAAATTTTGAAATCTTCCAAATTCCTTTGTAGTGTTTTCCCAATGCTGGATTTTTCACACCTTTACTATTAAAATATAAGACCTAGAAGATTTAAATTTATGATGTCAAATTTTTTGTCAAATTTTGTTGACGAAGTCCATTTATAAGAACTTTATTTTCGGACAATGTTGAAAAACAGAGTTTTGTAATCTGTAATCTGAAGTACTAATGACAGAAATGTAATACTTTGAATTGACACTAAAATTACTCATAGATTAAGTACTTATAAAAGGATGGAGTTAGATTCAGTTATGAGTAATTTTAGTTCATACACACACCTACACCAAACATAGTTCCAAATTTTCTTTACTACTTAATATATTTACTATAGATGTAACGAAATCCTGCATCCATTTAACTTGACTCTGACAAAAGCACACAAAAACGTTTAAAATTTCCAACTATTTCTTCTGACGAAATGGCCCTATTTTCTCTTCTTCGTCTGATCTCATCTTAAAGCGTTTTTTCTAAAACTAGACAGCGATGACATGTGTTTCTGCTTCCATGCACAAGATATTTTTCTTATCTTTTCCTGCACTACTCGGCAAACAAAATAACATAACGCTTTACTACGCCATCGTGCCCTTGAAACTGAAAATTAAAAGCTGTCGACACAATTCCAAGTCCATGTAATTACCTACATATATTAATTCCGAAATTTGTCCTTATTCCAATACAGATTAGTTTATCCTGTGGTTCTACATTTGGTTAACTGATTAAGAAGTCTGGCTACTCATTCAGGAAAGTAGAAATAAAAAGTCTGGATAAACAACTTGGTTTACTTTATTTTGCGGTGCTTCCAGTCTCTTCAACTTTCTTATCATTGAGCAAGTCGTCTTTATGAAATTGTCAAGAAATAAAGCTTAAATTATTAGAATCTCTTGAGCAAGTGCAAAAAGTACACCTGCTTCTTCAAGGTTTTTTTAAACTCCTGAAAAGATAAGGTGGAGAAATTGTGTCAGCAATGACACGTTTCTAAATCTCATTTACAAATGTGTTGTCTTTCCTTTTCTTATAAGCTATCTGGAACGTGCAAAAATAGAATGAACAACCACAACAGCTGCAGTAAAAGATGTACTTGTGTTTCTTCCAAATTTGGGTACTTTAGTTTTCGGATGTGATTTTGTCGCGAGTAGAATATTTCTCTCAACTATCAGACAAAACTGCTCACACGCTCGTTGCAATATTGACTTTTTCTCTATTTGTCTGAAAAACAAAAGATTCTTATTTGCCACAAAAAGTACATTTCTATCATGTCGACACGACAGCCTTGTAAAATGACACGAAGAATATTATGTGAAGATATATAACACTGACCTGAATTAGTATTCCTTAATATCATATCCTATTAACATGTGCAACCTGGCCATGAGTCGTGGGACATCCCTGACCAAAAAATCCTATATTTTGTTCGGAGGATAAAGTCAGAATATAACAAATGTATATTTCGGACATTGCCGACATTGCTGTTAGGTGCTGACGTTGCCACATCTGCTCTAGTGCCCTGCTTTTATACGGAGCTTCTGATTTTTTATGATTATGGCATATTTTTATGTTCTACTTGTTCTCCTCATGCTTGGTTGACTGGTCAAAGGATAGTTTTGTGCGATTGAAATAATCGATAAAGAGGACTTATCTTTTTACCTCTTGGTGTTTCCTACTCGGAATCCATTTTATCGGAAGTAAATTTATTAGAGAAATAATCCATTTAAAGAATTAAAAACGTTTTACGAAAGTAAATCAATTTAATAACATGATCGTTATTTAAAATAAAATTTTCTAGAAGAAAAAATCGTCAAACTTAAATTGAGGTTTGGATGCAGATGCAGCAATGAATGAATGCAGGTCATGAAGTTTCTTTTCTTGATTTGGGTTTCTAAAGAAGGTCAATAAATTCTATGAATTAGGTAATTCTATACTAATTTTGCTAGTTAAATCTACTTTATTTCGACAACAACGTTGTTGTTAAGATGGATCAAAAGTTCACTTCTAAGTAAACCAAGCAGGACGCCGAATAGCAGAACAATGAAGCCAGACGAGTTTCTAGTTGACATTAGATATTGTGGAAGAAATCCTAGTTGAAGATAGTTAAGTAAATCATATACATAGATAGAAGAAAGTATTACTTGTCGAAAAAGTTTGTTCGTAATCGTTTCATGTTTCTCAGAAAAAGTACATTGATATGATAAATAATCGAAAATAATTCTGTGGTAATGATTTCCTGGCACAAACGACAAAGTTTTTCTCACGAAAGTAGCCAATATGAAGATGTATGCCTAATTAACCGAAGGATGAAGTTTTTTCCACTAGTTTCCAAAAATATAAACTCTCAACAATTGAAAATTAGATTTTACTGTTAAAACTGTGTGTGTTAGATAGGTATAATAGACCGGAGTCGGAAAAGGGTGGTTTACTTTAGGAAAAGGAAGTGCATTTAATCAAGTTACTCCCAAATTTGAAGCTTTTCATATCTTGAACAAATGAGTTCATTAGAGCCTCTGTATTCAAATATAGGTTAATTGAAACAAAGCCGGAATAACTTGTAAATTTTTAATCAAGTTCATTTGTTTACTCTTGCAAAAAGTTGATTTATTGCAAAGGAAGATTAATTTGTTGGAATATACTTCACGTGTTACGAAATCTTTGGAGAAAGCGGTTTTGAAGTATTGCTGGAGATATAAACTTTTTAGTACAGCAGTAAATGTAACTGTATACTATACGACACTAACTTTTGAAAGTATATCTGCAATGCAGACACGAAGGCATATCAAATTTATCAATTTATGCAAGCATATTTAATTCACATTTAAAATATATAGAATAATTTATTAGAACAGCTTTTATGCACATATTTTTTTAAACCAAGGTACACAGATAGCATATATCATTCACCTATTTACCTATCTTTTCCAATCTTAAAAATATTTTTGTTGTTTAGTAAACATGTTATTTTGGAAGATTTTCTAATCTATCGTCGTGTTTTGCTTTTTGTATTGGATTTATTTGTAGACAGAACTTAAATAAATTCAATTTTCTGGGTCTTTAAATTTCACTCTATTGAATCTCATTAAGAATAGGATTTTTCAATTATCCAGCCATCATTTATACTTCATCAAGCAGATATGCGTTCTGCATGTAAAATATACAGCATTTTAGATCCATTGACGTGGAGAAAATCAGATACAAAACCATGCAAAACACATATTAATCTTTCTCATATTTTGCTAAAAGTAGTTCATCTCATTTACAGCTAGACAACGTGACGAGTATGCTCCTTGTTCAGATTTTCCCTAGCTTCAATGATAGCAAAGTGTCTATTTGGGGCAACCTTTCTTCGAAAATATAATTTTGACTTTACGAGCGTCAAAGGATTTCTCTTTCTGTTTATCTTACTACTGAAAATGATATAAGGGGATTTTCAGTCTACTATGTCAGTACTATGTCTATTAAAGTCAGCAGAATTTTTTACTCATCTTGCAAATATTTTATAGCTTTGCCTTCACTGATTATATCTAAATTGTTGAATTTACCTCATGGCTCATAGAAAGCTGTTTTCACTTTACTAAACCATTGTACCATTCAACTTTAGATGTATAGTTCTTTGATGGCCGTATGTTATAAATTATTTGGCAGAAAGCTTAAATTTGCATTTTCAGTTTTGCTGGTGTTGTAAGTTTGTCAGTTAGTTGGTCATAGGCTTTTGAAGGCAAAATCTAAAGTTAAATTTAGAACGTATGATAACCTTTACCAAATTATTTCACTATCGTGGTATTGAGGTATCGGTCTCGCAATTTTTTTAACTTGCCTATTTTTACTTTGTAAAAAGTTAAATTAGGCTGTCTACTTGTGTATAATATGCAGGGTAAAACGATCAGAATTCTTCAAGAAAAAGTTTGAACTAGATGCAGTCTCGTATCTAGGATTACATTGCTTTGAGGTAATCACGAGCTTACCTACTTTTCTTATCTTAACTTTACAAATTCTTACTTCCCGTTGTCCAAGCCGGTCTAGATAGAAAAACTTTAATTACAAGCTGGACTTGTGTGTTTGATAAATGTATACACGACTTATAAGAACCTTGTGTTTTTCCTCGCTAATTTCACACTCTGAAACAGATAATTTAGAGAAAGTACACAATGGTGCAAAACAAGTACCAGTGCCTTACAGTGCCGGAGGCTAATTGACTAAATTCTGAATACAAATTGTTGTAAAATTCAAAATTTCAAAAAAAAAAATACTCCTTTTCCGGAATTTATCGATGTGCTTATTCCTAAACGTTCTTAGTTTTACGTAAAACAACGTCAACCACACACGGACTGGTCGGCAAGGATTTTTTCCTCTACGAACTTTTTTGACCACATTGTGATAACTCAGAAAACTTTCCCCAGATTCCTTCCGTTGTCGACTGATTATTACAGAAATTATCTATGGAACAAGTAAGATGCACCCAGCTAGAATAAGAATGATTACATTGATAAAAGATTTACTTGCCATGTCACAAGTTTATACAAGCGTAAATTGCCGTAAATGGAGCTTCTTTTAGATTTTACTACTCTTTTTGTTTAGCCCAACCCAAAGTATTTATATCCCTAGCTGAGAATATAGGAATGGGAATAAAGTGCATCAATACAAATGCTTTCACTGTTTTCATCTCATCTCAAAGAAAAATATCTTTCCCATTTGGAGGGCGACGAAGATAATGGTAGCAGGGGAAAAAATATTGCAACAATATGCCAAATTTATCCAATGAAAAAATATTATGCAGTGGGGGAGAGATATCTTCAATTTCATAGAGCTTTTATCAAAGTACTCTACACAATAATCATGTCATCATGCTACATGTAACCCACCCTTTCAAGTAAACTCGTTTTCGAGACGTACAAAATTGTGATGGAAGTGATGATGACATATATTGATGGAATAGCAGGGAGAGAAGTGGTGCAATTTTATATTTTGAACATCCCCACACACGAAATAAGCGCTACGGCGTCCTAAAAGTTCATACAAGCCAAGCCGTACTCTCCGAGAAACGGAAAAAAGCCAAAAAGTAAATTTCCGACTTCCTGATACACAGAAAAACATCAAATACAACATTCAACTATGCTCTGGGTCTTATGAAGTGTAAGGTATCTTGTATTTTTATGAACTGCGTTCCAAATATTTATATCCGTTCGGCACTGTAAACTCTTATAACCTTTCAAAAACATCTACTTTTACACAAACAATGAAACCAGTGCTCAGAAAATAATAAAATACTGTATAAAATCGGACGGACAATGACAAATAGTTGCAGGGGTCGAAGAATAAGTTGCTCTTATCCGTCAATATTGAGATAATAATGTTACCTTGTTGAACGAATACCATTCAATGTTTTTTTTAAACTCCATCGAATCTGTGAATTGCGAAATATTTACTTTTATTTAAAAACATTAGCAAATTCATAGACCTTTTTTTTATAAAAATATCACTTGTCGAGAAACCACTTTAATGAATGTGTTTCCATGGCATCGTTATTAGCTTGATCTACACACAAGCTTTCCCCAAATGAATTCTTTTAGTAGCATGTGTGTGTGAATACGCCTACAACATAAAATGCCCTTAATGTCCGTAGTGTAAAGTTTGATCTTACAAACTGTACAGCACTAAAATGGACCCTCGTTTCTTTTCTCCAAACAAAAAAAAACAGAATTTCACAAAGTTGTTTGAACTGCTTCCTGAGTGAAAAAATAATGCAAGGTTTTCATTTCAAGTTTTTCCCCAAACAAGCAATTACGACAATAACATGAGAAAGTACAATATGAAACTGGGCATTTGAGAGCTAGATTTATCGCTCTAGTTGTTGCAGAAAACAGTCCAAAATTCCGTGAAACTGCGTTTCCCCCGATTGTATGGTAAATTTATGAAACAATAAAAGTCAACTTGAACTTGATATTAAACCAAAAAAAACTGCAAAATTTTGTCAACGGAACAATATGACGGTGGTGACGACTGTGTAGAAAGAAATATAAATAGTATACAGGATTTTTTTGCCGTATTTATTTGGAAATAGCACGTAGATAAAATGCTCAGAAAGATCTTGTTTGCAAATTAAGGCAATCTGTAATATTTGATACTTATGTAAAATCGATTGAATTATGGTCCCAAATCCGAAAGAAAGTTCGTAGTCACAGTATACATATATATATGCATGCTATTATGTACTTATACTACTATGTATCAATGTAGTAGTTGAAAAACAACCTAACAACATAGTAAACCCGAACTTTGCTTTCAAAAAAATGTTGACCCACAAGGTGACTGAATTAATGTAATTTTTTGAATGTTCTTTTTGCCTTTCTCCGTCGTCTGTCGTCAAATTGATGTTGCTTTAGAACTCATTCAGAATTCAGAAAACTTCATTAACCTAAATAAATAATAAATAAATAAATACAACTGTGGATATATCATTCGGTAGAAATATACCAATAGAAAAATTAGTAGTAGATTATAAAAATATATTATTTAAAAACCAAGATTTCCAATTTATTTATGCATTCATTCAGATTTATACCACATTTTCAAGTTCAAACATTTCAATAACATAAGTGCATGGCATCCATAAACCTTCATTCAAATAAATTTTAAATGTACATTGGAACATCAGTATTAAAAGTTTTTCTTTTGATATTTATATTTTCAGTAAAGGCATTAGTTCTACTACTTTATGGCTTTCTTGTGTACTTATCCTGGGTTTTCATTATATTATACAAACTGCTACTCTAAACGCTGTCTAGACCAGAAGCCTCGGCGCTTTTTTCACGTATTATACAACTTTTGCGTACTTGACTCAAGGAAGTCGTTTTTCTGATAAGATTCTATTGGCTACTACGTTGGTCCAGTAAACTGCAAACCCATTTGCAATACTACTATCTGTTAAGAAATCATACACAGTTACAATATTACATGTAAAAATAAATATAATAAGAACCCCATGTTTATTGCTTAAATAATAACTTAATTTCAGAATACCACTGTGGCCATATCATATGTTATAATGTGCTGCAATATTTGATCCCTGATTCGAAACGATGAGCACTTTCTCAAGCCCACAAGGTACATATTTTCGTGTGTGTTTCTAATTAATTTTGATATTGTTGATGTATAATGGCTTGTTTTAGTTTGTTGGCATTGTTCATGTATTACCTATGTAACAGGCGAGACGCAGGGGAAACAAGTGGCTAAGAAAGTGAAGCAATAAATCATGCAGTTGTGTGTGTAGTGCGTTGTGGATTAAGCTGTTGAGCTGAGCTGACTGGCTGTCACAAGCACAAAAATCCTCAAACAAGTGCCTCATCTTCGCAGTAATTCTAGTTGATACACGAACTCAAAGTTATTCCATTGCTCATTTTGTCTGGTTATTTAAGGATTCTTGCTCTTTTGTTTTGTGAACTTGTATTTAGTATTTTAGGCAATGGTAATAATCAAGCAGCCCAATAAAGCTTCTGCAAACACCTAGTCATTGTAATCATAATGTAATCATCCTTCATCCTTTGTTGTATAGTAAAATGTGAGTATATAGACCATTGGTAATCTAGGAAAAGTTTCTTTTGACATGACTAATTAGAGCAACTACGTGCTGTATTTAAGATACATGAGTTCATTAATGTAAATACTCTTTTTTCTCAATAAAGGCATCCACATTTCTAGTTTTTTTGGAAATGCAAGATGAATGAATTTATAAATACTGTTTGTTTCGATTTTTGATCAAATAAAAGTTAAAATAAGCTTGCTTTACAATACCGGCATGTTGGTTGGCTTATGGTTAGTAAAGTTGTACTAATCATAAGAATAAAATCTTACACCTCCTTGTATCATTTATAGTAATCCTGTTTAAGCAACATCTCGAAATTGTTTCGTGTTTATGAAGCAATTCAGAATTGTCCCTGAAGGTTTGCTACAGGGCTGCTAGAACGATATGTATGAACGTGTGAAGTAATTTATTTCAACACCCAAAAAACATAAATGAAATCAAAAGGCGACACTGAATTATTGAAATCTAGCAATGTAATGTAGCAAGATCTATAAAAATCCTTCTTCTTACAATGTTTACTTCGGTCACTAAAAGTTCTACACTCTCTGCATTTCAAGCAGAAGAAGTATGCTTGGCAAATATATGCATACAGTGAAATATCCGACGCCTTAAAAAGGGGAACGAAACGACATTTTGAGGAGCAATAAAAGAAAGTACATAAACAAACTATATAAAAGTTAGTAAAATGCTACACGAATTGTATGCAAACAAACTAGTATGAAAGGAAAAAGAGAAAAAATTCAAAACAACAATAAATATTTACTTAAGATGCATCAAATTTACATAAAAACAGGTGCATCAATGTCCTGGACTGTGTTATATCTGTCTCTATTAAATTTATAGACACTGAACTTTTAGGCGTGTACCGCATTTTTTAAAATAGAAAATAGATAGGTAGGGTTGGATTTTAGGAGAATGTGATATTTTTTCTGATATTTTTAATCCATAAATTAAAAAAATATGCGTAATAACCACAAGTTGAAATATAGCTTGAGTTTTTCATGGTATTTTTTGTCAAGGTATCATTAGTTTAAAATATTGACTGACAAAATAACAATAATTGTATGCATTTCTGAGAATAATACCAAGCAATATTCGGATGTGCAGCGAGAAGCATTCACCATTTTACCGTGACTGCATTATATTGTACGCTTATCACTGGCATGTAACCACTGATTAATGACCATATTTTCAGACTTAAATATGTTGCATTTAAGATTCAAATTCTATATTTTAGCGTTTGAAAATTATGTTTTAATTAAAAATGTTAAATGAATAAAAGTAAAAGCTTTGAAAACTATTTGTAGTATTTAATTGAAATTTTTCTTGGAGACAAATGCCAACAATCGTATAATTTATTTTGATAAAAGTTATTAATTAACTTTCCCAATTTACTTAGTAAAAACATAACATATTTTAACAGTTATGTTCATTGCATATTCTGGACAGCTGGACAGAGCGACAACCCAACACACCGATTTCAGCAGCATAATACAATCTCAGTTTCAGCATAATACAAACACTATATACACCATTTACGATCCCTCTCACGGTTAAGACTTGGTTGAATCTTTGCTGAAAGGGACTATCATTCCGAAAGAGAAGAGATCTAGGGGGATGCTGACTCACTGGCAATGGCTTGGTTGTGTTTTAGGGAAAATGTGAGCACAAAAATCTGAGATGCTCCGAAGAAAATATTCAGTTTGTGTTTGGAAGCTGGTCTGGAAAGAACAAGTTCCACGCTGTGTATTTTTCAACAGAGGTTGCAAGGAGATGTAATTGCCAAGAAAGGATGTTTGTGTTCTAGTGCAAAAGTCGATTAAAATTTCTAACATGGAAACGTTTAAGCATAATTTTTTTACAGTGTAAATGGAAATAAGTGTTGTGTTGTGGCTGAGTTTTATCAGTTGCTATTTAGAAAGTATAAATGCATTCATTGATGTCGCCTAAAAAAACTTAGCGTAAGGAAAATAGCAAAGTTGTATAAAACATCCGCAGCGTACCGGAATAATGCCAGGATAAGTAAAAAGAATGCCAGTGGGCTAGTGATGTAAAAAATTAAGTGACTAGTTTATAAAAATCTTAAATTCGAGTTGTGGCCACTTTGTTCCAAAGTTTTGTATTTTTGGGTGAATGTGAGAAAAACTTCGAATGCAACGTCATGGATCAAACACGAGTATATAAGCCGCTGTAATTTATAGTGTGTGGTGGTGCGTGCCTAAGAACGAGAACGCATAAGTGAATATTAAGTGAAAGGCCTAAAAACAAATGAAGAAATGAGTCTTAATGGAATTTTTATCACTTTCACGGCAATTTGAGCAAACGTTAGTTTAAATGAACAGTTAATTGTGAAAATATGTTTGTTTCTGTCTGTATTGTTTTTGGGGTGTTTTGAGAAAAACAAAAATTGCCTAAGATTTGTTGCCTAGTGATATCAGTGTGATATATTTTAGTTTTTGGTGGAGGAAGCTTACACGAAGGAATATGGAAAGTGGTTGGATAGTCATTGTCATTGGACTAATTACATTAGCAAGTAAATTTATCAATCTAATTAAATTTCAGCATTTTATTTTGCTTCGAAGAACTCTAATTTATTTCTGATGCGCACAGTTCTAGCGAAAAGCTTACGGTAGCTATTAGTTGCATGACTGTAATTAAAATGGTTACTGATTGGACATAAATGATTTGGATAAGGCGTCAAATAGACAGGAAGGGCGATAAAACAGAGAAAAACGTAGACAAGTGTAATATGTCATTTTCATGCCAGTAACCGCAACACTTAATTAAAAGACAAAACAGGGGAAGCGAGAAGATTATAAGTTTTCCTTTTTAATTACTTGATTCAGACAAAAGCTTGATTTTGCATTGCTACTTGCTGTTTCAATGTTTATGTGACTGTTGCTCACTTTCAACTTTTGCATTCATTCTTTTATTGATCATCCCAATTTGTATGGTGTGAAGGCTCCGCGTATTTCAAATCAAATATAAATGCCATCTAAAATGCTCTTTTTCAGTTTCGAAACAGGGGACCTTTTCACCTGTTTCACATTTAAAGGAGGGAAAACTCTTCAAATAAACAATATTATGATTTTCAGGTAGACTGGAACTTGGGGAAGGGAGAATGGAGAAAAGAGCCAAAGATGACTTTGTGAGGGTAGAGGTACCCAAGTGGGTTCAAGAGGGAGAAACGGCACTGCTCCACTGTCAGTACGACGTGGACAGAGAAAAGTTGTATTCAATGAAGTGGTATAAAGGGTCCCAAGAGTTTTATCGTTTTACCCCAAAAGAGTCACCACCCATCAGAGTTTTTAAAGCAGCATTTGGAGGCGTAGTGGATGTAAGCACTTTAGTTTTTAAAACACCATGATTTAAAGATTAAGTTTAATTTCATGCAAAATCTTTCAAAAACATTGTGATTGTTTTTAGCTGAGCTTATCAAACTCTTCTGTGGTGGCGCTGGCACGCGTAAGCTTGAATATGACGGATAGATACACATGCGAAGTGACCAAGGATTTCCCAGACTACACAACGTCCATGAGGGCAGGGAAAATGACAGTTGTTGGTGAGTGGCTGGCAAATAAAATTATGTAAAAAATCTAAAACATTTTATTTGTACATCAATGCAAAATTAACAAGCATTCAGAAGAATACAAATACAGCAAACTTCAGCTTGTCATTTTGCAGCACTACATAAATCTCACGCAATTATTTTATCCCGATATCCAGACTAAGCGAAATCTTTAGCGAAAAAAGGAAGTAGAAACATCACAGCTATTTGTGAGGAAATTTACTGATTTTGCACATTTCCCTAGTCGTACTCGTGACCATGTTTCATCATAGCATATAAACCTTGTACAATAATGCCATTTGTGCTGAAGTTGTGTACTCCCACAAGCATCTTAAGAGTTCAGGAGCACGTACAACAAAACATTGCGTGATTTGTAGATGATCTGAAAATCAAGATAGTAGAAACGTTAGAAGTGGCTATTACATACAGACGTCAATGTCTTCAGTTATCATAATCATAAAAATAATTATTTATTATAACGATTATGACGATTCTTCTATTATACATATATATAAAAACTACGAATTAAAATAGGATGTACTTCTATTCTTCTAAAGAAATGTCTTTGCTAATCACAAAAGCGGATTTAAATATAGCTCCGCTAAGGCTTATTTACGCTAGTTCCATTTTTAATGGGTTTCAAAATAATTTTATTTAGATGAATCTATTATACCTGTATATGTATGACCTGAACTAATTGATGATTCCAGACACCACACATATATAGTGGTTTCGTAATTAGTGTAGTAAACATGGACGTTCGCATTAAAACAAATCTGCATTTATCCTTCATTGAGTATGCCTATGTTTTTTCATTTTGGTTGTCTAAATACAGCAAAAATGCAAAGTTGCTCATACATATGCATAGTTATAATGGATGGAAATATAACATTACGTTTAAATGCTAATCCAATTAATTTTGACTAATTACCGAGTCAAAGTTAAAGTTGAGTAACATTGTTTTTTACTATACTTTTGTTTTTGCATATTGAATTTTTACACACAGTTCAATTCGATTTTAATAATGTTCCCCTAAATGGGGTTTACTATAGAAGATGTAACACTAATGGTAAATTCATGCGTGTATTAATATAATCCATTTTATGAACACTTAACTTACAATTGAACGTCTTACACTATTTATTAGACAAATATGATAAAATCTTTGGTGAAAGTGGAACTACAAATTACTTTAATACAAATACCAATACCAATACCATTCTAAAATACAACATAAATATTTCCGTTATGAGCTTGTCATACACGTGCAAAGTGCTTAAAATAGTACAAATATAGATGAGGACAAACGAATTTTGCTGTATTCCATAAGAGAAATAATAACACGCTATATTGAAACGAATTTCGAAACATTACATAACAAACTTTATGGAATGTGTCACACAAAAAAATAAACATACTACATTTCATTTCATTTGCACTACACTTTTACTTAAGTTTTGAGCTACTGAAAACCGTTCTATGTACATTCCATTTCAGCTCTGCCACATCACAAGCCGGTGATCATGACGACGAGGAAATCAGTCTCGATTGGAGACACCCTCGCCATCAACTGTACCTCATTCCGCTCAAAACCCGTTGCCAAATTAACTCTTCTTCTTAATAATTTCCCGGTACGCATGATGTAGTTACATATGTACATAGCAAGCCATCATTTACTATAAAAATAATCTTCTGTGTGTGCATTATTTAATTTCTTTGATAAAAGGTGGCTAAGCACTACCTCACACCCGAAATCGTACACCGCGACTTTGAAGAAGTCGACAACAAAGAAAGCATTTCAACTGGTCTCCACTTCACAGTTCGCCAGCAAGACTTTATCAAAAGCCGGATGACAATCACCTGTCAAGCCAATATCGAGCCCGGGCTTTACAACAGCTCAACAGACATTGTCATCTTGGAAGACAACAGTCCCAAGATTTCATCTGTCGTTGAAAATGACTCCTATTTCGGAAAATCAGACAATCGCATTGTCAGCTCGTCGTCAGCAGGTAACAACGGTCTTTTTTATTTATCCCGAACTAACTCCAACTTTGATAAATGTAAAGTAACCGTTTTCGTTACAAATTAATTTTTATTTCAGGTTATTTTTCGTCGACCATTCCATTTTTGGTTGCCATGCAACTTCTATCGGTAAAGTTTTTACTTTCACTTCATGTTTTCTCATTTTTTATAATATGAACTTGTTTGAATTGTGTAAATAAATATAACCATTTTCAATGTAGATATTAAACTGTAAAGTTTTCTCTAATTCCAATATATGTCGATAATTAAATTGCACATTGTATAATGCACATATAATTATAAGTATCAAGTTGCTCTGCACATTGAACATATATATATATATATGGAAAATAAATATATAAAAATACAAAGGTGTTCGTAATTGCGTCTAGATAGTTTTTCTGTGCTAATTTATCTTGGAATCATCGTTTACTTGTCATGGAGCAATAATGGTCTCATTTTTCTACAAGTTAATTGATATCTATGTATGAGAGCTATATATTGCAGGCATTGCTAAAACTTTAAAAGGAGAAGAAGTGCAACAAAAGCGCATAATAGACAAATAATTTACACAACTCTCTTCATGTTTGTCGTTGTCGGAAAAATACTACAATCTGAAATTCATTGAGACAAAACTTATCATTCACACAAAAAGATTCCATACCTGTACGCATATCGATTAAATCGCAAAAAGGGCGTTTTTAAGAGTACAAGAAAAGTACGACATATTTCTGACATGTTGGTATTTTGTAGATTGAACTTTTTAGCTGATTGTTTGCTCAAACAAAAAAATGCAGTGCTAATCATCTCAACAAGCATGGTTAGTTCCAATTGTTACGAAACATCAGTAAAGTTATAGCTTTATAGGAAAACTAAAAAATTCCTAATAAACTTTTATAATCTCCCCATTTGATTCCCCAGTGATTCAATAGAACAACAAAAAATTCAAGTCGACTGTAACTTAAAGACTCTTCTTTACAACAAAATACTCAGATACATAATATTTTTGTTGGTAGACTTACATTTGAAGTGGGTGGAAGTCAAGACAAAATTTGTAATCATACAAAATTCATTCAAAAAGACAACCGGAAATTACAACCTGGAGTTTAAATTATGAAATCCACAAAACAACTCACGTCAGCCTTGTGTTTAGAGACTCATTCTACAGCTACAAAGCTGCCTCCAAATTTAATGTCAATTTTCACTCTTGGGGACTCTATTTTGCTACATGTAATTTTTCTCCTTATAGGTTTCACTAAATCATCGCATTATATGTAAAATAAATGTCGAAAAGGTCAAATAGAGTAAACTACAATGCATTTTTTCTTTCCTGCATGCTAAAAAGTCCACTGATCAAGCAGAATGCACATCGCCATGCATGTCAACAACAAAACATGAAATTTAATTTCCTAGGTTTCCACTTGGATCCCTCTATAACCCGATATGAACCAAAAAGCTTACAATAATCCGAAAAATGATTTATTAGATTTTCGACAAGCCCCCATATTCAAAGTGTAAAACCAAATTAAAAATCTTTACTACTGGCTGGCTTTCTGTCTTTCTTTTGAAAAGGTTGACGGAAAGCCTACAATAACTAGTGTTAATTCAAATATTCAATGACAAGTTGTAAATTAAAATGACCTACTCTAAGTTATACAAGAACATGTATACTTCCAAAACAAATTCGGCGTGAATAACACACAGTGGCCTGTATCATAATCAATGAAATGTGTGCATTGCTATATCCTCTGTCAAAATATTACTGTGAACATCATTACTATAAAATGGTGTGTGCAAAAAATGTAGGCACAATTTAACATGAACAAATTTTATAAGGAGAATTGTTGGGTTTAGAAAAAAACCAAAGTTGTAGAGCTACTTTGTTACTTGCATAATTTATTTTTATTCCGCTTTCACCTCTGTTAGTATTCTTACACAAATATATTTTATTACGTTGCTGGTTACTAGCACAAGACGCTTTACAACAAAGCCTGATAACATGATAAAAAGTAAGCAGATCTTCATCTTCTAATCTCAGACGTGTACTATTTATTACGGAGCTGAAAGCGAAGCTCAGCGGAGTATTGACTTGATCGCGTTTGTCTGTCTGTCTGTCTGTCCGTCTG
>JAQFZG010001783.1:0-19299 GCA_034695465.1 Entomobrya nicoleti
TAAGGCATATTATTTTGCATGACGGCCCAAAATTATTGTGCTCTCCAGGTACGAAAATTTAGTGTCGGGCCACTGCTCCTTGTATACCTTACTGTTGTAAAAGCTTGTCTCTGACGATAAGAACATTTGAACATATTCCTTTGGGTAACAAGTTACAATATGCCTTTTCTAGAGTAATATTGCACTACACAAATACACGATTCACGAGAGAAAAAAATTGAGCTAGCTGGTAGAGGTGCAAAAGAGCTGCTTACTATTCGCCGTGACTGCAAGAAGATTCAGTCCACAGTTGAACTCAAGCAGTAGTGGGATGTAGATCTGTTTTTTTTACTGCGCTGTAGAAAAAAAGTGATGATGATACTGAGGATCAAATGCTTTTTTAATGCATTGCTTCATAGAATGCGTTACATTGTGTCTCGCTTTCACTGATAAATTTGATGATGCAATTAGCCCCCAAAGTCTTAACCTTTTCTCTCTTGCTAACCACAATTAACTCATCCATTTCCTTTCCCCTCCTGTATGTAATTTAATATGCATCGTTAAAGCATTTTTTTTAAGTGGTAAAAATAGCCTTTAAAGTTGACGTCAATGTGGAAAGGGAGTGCATGGTCAAGTCAGGCTAGGGCAGGTAGGGGCTGTCGGATGTAAGATGAATGGGTGCATAATTTAGCTGCACCGGCTGACATGGGCATAGTTGTTACACTTATGGAACACAAGGTGATGTGGGATGGTAAGTAGGGGAACGGAACAGAGTATTATATAAACTGATATGCTGCTACTGCCCTCACATAAATATTCGTTTTGTGCGCTAAATGGTCCATTCTAGTCAAAAGTATGGCAAGGGTCAGTTTTTTTATCAGCACTACCTTTTTTACTGCTCAAAGGTACTACTACCGTAATAACCATATCATATCGGCTCGGTTTCTTTTCTTCTGTCTGTCTCACTTTCCTCTAGTGTGAGACTGAGAGGGAGGATGTTAGCTTTTAATGTTGGTTTACAATGAGCAGTGGTCAAAACATCAAAAAAATGATTTCTCAGCAGTTCTACTGCTGTTACGTTACAAGAAGAGCATATCATCAGCACTCAGCAGTAGCAATGATCCAGATAATTGATGCTTTGTGTGCTCAACATAGTTTAAAAAATATCCAGTTCGGCTGTTGGGAATATTACTTTGTATATTTATGTAAGCAATGTTGAAAACTGGTCAAGAAGCGGAGCAGTTGTTCCACAGTGGCAAAAAACGAGACGAGGTGTTGTAAAAGGGAATATGATGTGTTCAAGTTCAAGTCGTTCGGTGAGGTTGATTCGGCTAATCTAATGTTTGAGTTGAGATGAAGAAAAATAGATTACAACTTACTGACGCTGGTCCAGGAGCTCATTCATAACGTTTTCAGAGAGAAAAAATGAAAAAGGATAAGTGTACAGTTTTTTACTGATCTGATATCATATGACGAGGATGATGGCCTCCAGTAGTTAAAAAAAACTTTAACCCCTATATTTTCAATAAAGTTAGCGATGAGAGATATACCGACTAAGTGACCGGATATAACTTGTTTGGTGTTTTATGATGATGATGATCATGACGATGAAAATCGTCAAACTGATGGGAGCTTCCGTTTTCAGATATGCTGCAGAAAGCAGATATTGGAATGCTTACCTGTATTCGATTCCTTCATTTTCTCGTACTCATAATTTTAATGATATCCACTATGATATTCAAAAGACATTAAAACTTGCTTGTGATAATTGGCAAATTGCACTATAAAAATAGGTTCAATGCAGAGAACAAAATGTTTAATACTATCTTGATTTTTAAAAAATTTCTTTAGTTTTGGTTTTGGTTGACTATGAGTAAAAAATGTCATATTATTCCAATAAGTATGCATTACTTACAACTAGTCGGGTTTTTTTGCCACCGTTGCGTTACTTTCTGGACTTCATGTAAAAGAAATTAAATGCAGTACAAAGGCACAAAATGTTATTAACATTTCTTTTTTTTGTGGATCATAAAACTCCAAAAATGTATCTATAAGTGAAAGAGTGAATGTGAATCAACATATATTAGAGAAAAGGCACGCCGGTTTGAATAAAAATTTCATTATCCATCGTCACAAGTATTTTTATGTTTCTTGCAAGCAAGGTTTGTTAATATGTGCTGCCTCTGCCTCTGTGTGAGCTCATACAAGTTTTAATTTGGAGTAATTAGGCACAACCCAAATGTACAGAATTGCTTTTACCTCCTTAAGTAAAAACTCCTCTTTTTGTTACTGATAAAAATTGTTTAAAAAATAATGGTTTGTATAAATATAGTGTTGGAGGTCTACCAAATGCACTGTCAGAGCCGTGTCGATGAGTATGCATAAGTACGGAAAAGTATGTAAAAGGTTTAAAAGGGGAATATGCATGGTGATGATAATGCAAGCGCACGTTTTAAGCATATTTATGGCAAGCATCATCATATTAAAGCTTGCCTTTATTAAGATATCCGCCCACATAAACTCTTCTTTGAAATGAAACCTACTCTCGTTGGCCATAAATAATCAGGAGGGTCAGAACAAAAAGCCCTGTTTAACTCATTACATGCTTTTAATACGTTTTTGTACCGCAGTTTAAAAACTCACGAAGCATGCCTTTTTGGAAATTACCGACTAAATAGTGCAATGCCTCAACAAGATGAGTGTTTGACACGAAAGGGCATGTGATTCTTAAGCAGATAGTGACACGCCATTCTTATTTCTCTTTGAACTATTTTTATCACTAGAAATGGAACGTTTTAGAGTAAAAGTTCTTTCTTTTTGTAATTTAAGGGTTCTCTACTTTGAAATTAAATGACAGATTGAAGCACTATCTCCATACAAATATCAGTAATGTTAGCAAGCTGCATTTTTAGCCTTGTCTATGCTTTGCTTGGAATGCAAGAACTACAATTTAAACAACAAATCTGTTCACTCGCAGTTTGATTTGTGTTGGACACAGCACTCTCGTCTTGATTTTCCAACAGCATTTCGTGCTGAGTTGACTAATGGTATGTTGAATAATATTTGCCCACTCCAGGGAGTCGCGTGCCGTACGGATTTCTTTTCCCGTCTTCTCTGCTTAAATTACATTAATAATTTTGGCTATAAAGGTATCGAGTATCTAGTGCCCACCATTGTACACACACCGTCATAACTGAGCTGACTAACGGTTAACACGGTATTGAATTAACAGAAATGTGAACTTTGATCACCTCTCAAATTTTGATATGCCACATTCAATTGACCATTATTTATTTATTTGTTCAGTCAAAGTTATGTGTACAATCATAACGAAGATGTGGTTAAAGTTTTTTTATTTTCGGTTCATATTATAATGGATATGCCATTTACGTAGTTAGCAGTTAGGACGGTGGCTTGTGTTACGCCGTATGCGATCAATAATTCATAATATAAAACATTCTTTAAATATTTACTCGAATGCACAGGACAGAGAGAGCAGCTGTATACATATGTACAGAACATTATGCGAAATCGGAACGCTGTCTTTTTTAGAAATCAAAGACCAAAGAATCAAGCAGATATTATAAAATATGTAATGTTTAATAATTGTAATTTTGTAGTAACATGCACGTACAGTATAACGTGGGTAATTTTTTATTTCAGATGGTACATCCCATGAAATTCGAGATGACAATAATCATTAATAAGTTTCAAGTTGGTATGTTTCACACAGGATTACAAACCCTTCTCAATTCGTCAAGCAACTCAACAGTCTTCTTGTCTGATTTGTGAATGAACCCACACACACACAGACAAACTCACGAAACATCCCAAGAAAAAGCTTGATGAATGAATCCTACCTAGAAATTTGAAAGATTATTTTTTGCATTTGTACACATTACTCTTAACTGATGTAGGTATATTTTAATGAGTTGGGTAGACACTTGGAGTTAGAACTCATGTAGGGTAACGCTTACGCATCAATGTTGCACACAGATCAATATTTTTTTTATTATATCCGTGTATAGGTCGTAGGGTACATGTTTCTCCTCTAAAGTCAAAAAAGGTGAAGGTGCCCAAAGATGAAAGATGTTGGGTAATCGAATAAGCAGCACCCTAAAGGTACGCACAAGCCGTCCCTTAAATTTTATTCATTCACATTTTCCAATGCATATTCAAATATAAATATAACCATTTTTACAATATTTTACGGAAGTTTTAATATTTAATATTTTTATCTCTTTAAACAGCCAAAGATTCTTATAACATAACATCAATACTTGTTGATCGTGCTAGGCGAAATCTGGACATGTTTTGACACACCTTCATCGACAAAAACATTTTGACTTACAAGTTACAATCTGTGAAACCTCCCACGTGGCACAAAATGTACAACACCACAACCTTGTAGTACGTGTAACTACATTAAAATCATGTAAAAACCACACACACAATATGTGCATGATGATCACAAATTCACGCAAACAATCAGTCAAACTTCAATCTTTTTTCTCTTTCAACTCATAGGTCATCTCTAACTGCAATCCCCTCAGATCATCATTACAACGTATTTGTTAGGTAAAATATCAAACATGATAAGCTAACCCTTTTTCTACTGATTGATGTGAATAATGTTCTCTATCAGTTTGTTATTTATGAAAAATGATTGCTGTACAGACATAGCAAGCAAAACGTAAAATCGTGATCATGTTTATGAAGATTTTTTCGTGGAACTCGGAAAAACTGAGATTTTTTCAGCTTGTTCCCTTGCAGTGAAAATGTAAAAACGTGTGGTCGAATAATCATAGGCGAATCAAGACAAGTGTTTTTTTACAAATTGTAGGATTTTTTGTAAACATATTTTGGTTACATTACATTGGAGTTGTTCACTTTCCCTGCATACTAGCTGTTGTTGTTCTCCAACCGCAAACTTCCTTAAGTAATGAAGATAATGATGCTGATGAGTGTCGAGTGTGTCAATACGTACATATAAACATATATGGCCATTAATGAGAAGTCAACTGTGTTTTGCTAGTGTTCCTTAAAGTATGAAACAAGTTGACTTGAAATTTTAATAAAACAACACATATTTATACATTTGTTACTTATTCTACACAAAGTAATTCGATTCATTTTTATTTCTATTTGCCCCAGATATTGAAGAAAAACTTAACCCTGTATAAAATTTTCCTTGAACGCCTTGGTCCATTGGTCCCTCAAGTAACTCGAGTAGTAGCGGTTTTGAGTAGAATAAAAAGAAACAAAATCTCTGAAAGAATGTGAGATTTATTACCTCGTCATAAAACCATTGGACGTTGTGACAGTTTGTAATAAAATAATAACCATAATGAATTGTGCCACAGTCGAGTGTGTAAGATCAGTAGAGAAGACGAGTGCCTCCCAGTGTGACCGCTCATTGGATTATAAATCTGACACGACAACTCCTAATTTGTCAAAGCTACTTATTTACATGCATATATTAAATAAAATGGTATATTTTCTGTTGTACCTTTTTTACGAGTGTAGGGCATGTAGTAATATCCGTTGGGGGACAAAATGAAGTATCCTGTCCTTATTCTCTTGGACCCAAACTACTCATGAGGTAGTTTTTGTAAAAGCAGGTTGAACATACATATATTATATGCTTTTGGTTTTTTAGTTTACACAATTGCGTTCATTTATTTTCCGGTAAATATTCGGCAGCCAATTTAAAAACTGACCAAAGAGTCAAACAAGCTTACAGGTCGTCATTTCGTATAAACGCTCATATTTAAGATATAGTGCTGGGTTTCCTGATAACATGATTTGGAAGGTACACTTGTTTTCACACACCGGCACTACAGTTCTTTCCAAACTCCACATGACCACCAAATCAGTTAAAAAAACAACATTACCCTGCCTTTGCATTTTGTTCCAACGTTAACAGCATGAATGCTTTATGCTGCTTTTAGGAGATCCAACATGGTCAGTGATCAACCTGTTCTGTCTCACTTTACTCCACTCAAACAATTGTCTCTTAAATAAGTTTAATGCAGCAGGCGTACGTGTACTACGGACAACTGCAAAACCACACACAACCAAAATGTTGCATTTTTCTGTTGTTGTGACTCTTGTGATGTGAATACCTACCAACGTGCTTTTCTTTGTCATAAATAATCTGAACGCGCCGACAAAACACTTTGCTTCTACTTTCTTTTTAAATAATACATAAACATATACGATATAGTATTATAGTATCAATTTCATATACATCAACCGTATTTATACTTATTGGCCTAAAATATTTTGAATTACAATAGAAAAGTCATACAAGTTACATAAACCCGAGCATGGGTTTGTTTACCAATTAGGCTCAGAAAGGAGGTCTGGTCCGATGCAGTTTAGACAGTCATCAGTCATCTCTGTTTTATTAACATTTCCTACTTTTTTACTCACTGAAGGTACAACCCATTTTCTAAATCAAAACATTATAAAACCTCGTTGTTGGACAAAATGTTTGGAATGAAACATGTTTATTGCGTTATAATATTCATGTCTTACATCATTCATTACATATTATTATAACCTAATCAAAACATTTTTTTTCAGAAAGAAGACTGATAAATCAGGGTTGACCTTTCTGTTGAAACATTTCATTTCATAAAAATCTCAGTAACAATTTTTTTTGAGACACCGTCAAGCGACTTGAAGATAAAATGATGTTAAAATATGGAGGAACTGATATAATTTGATGTTTTTACCTTACTGAGTTACACATTGGTTATACTATACTGAACTATGTCTCGCGTTTCTTTCATATAAGTAATATACACAGCTACAAAACGATGAATAATTTTACTTTGTTGTATTATAGCAGTGTGGTCAACATTATCAATGAGGCGATTGTAAAACGGAAAGTTCCCTCTTATTGGTATATTTTGTTTTTACAAAAATAACTTGAGTTGAGCAAAAAATAATCATTATAAATATGAACGAAACTCATGTTCCTGCGCAAATAAAACTTCGGTAATGGCAGTATCCAACTCTTAAGCGTAATTTCTAAACTGAACCTAACTTTAAAATTTATTAAAATCGAAATTAACCGAACCTAACTTTCCTATTGATATAATACCTAACCTAAAATAACACTCATATCGGCAAGTACTTTTCGTAAAAAAATATTTTTTACGAATTTTCTCTGCAATCGCCCTATTGATAATGCCAGCCGCAGGCCGCTGAGTTTTTTAATATTTTTAAAATGTTGCTGATACTTTTATATGGCATTTCGCCAATATGCTAGTTGACTTTGATGTTGTCACTCATCAAAGGAATTTAAACTATGTGCTAAATTATTGGTTGTTCGAAAAACTAAAGTTCATTTCCAGCATATTAAAACGATATATGAATTACTTGATATATTGGTATTTAATTAACTGTATCGAGTCGGATATAATATAAAGATATGTTCACATTGAAATCTTTATAAAAATTGCATGAAGATTATAGAGTATTTTTCAGCAATCAACTTTAATATTTAAGTTGATACTTAGTGAAGATGCTATTAACAGAGATTAAGTTGAAAGAAACCTATATAAAAATATAGCAATACATGATTCATCGCTCAATTTAACAAACGTGTTATGTTAGTAATGTATAAAAATAACGTACTAGCACAAACTGATTTTGTAAAGTTGTCTTCATGTCTGAGCTTGATTTTTTGCTAAGTAGATAGCCCCAGATCTGGCGAGGTAAGATATAGTTCAGACTGAGCATAGACAAGTAGTTTTTTTTGCATAAGATCTCACACTTGAGTGAAACTAGGCATACAAGTAGTGCTACCTATGTGTACAAGCTACTCCAAAAATAATAATTATGAGAAGATATGCAATCGTAAGTTGTTGTATCTGTCAAGTTGTCGTCTGTGTCTATGTTATTAAAACGTTTCCTTCAAGTAGATTCACACGCAATGGTGCTTGTAAGTAAGTGCATCAGCACCTTTACTTTGTATGTGCATGATGATCATCATAAAAATATAAATTTGATGAGGCTAGTAAACAAATGCACTAACTGCGGAACTATCGATAAATAATTTTTAGCGTGAATTACTTTAATGGAAGTCGTGCACATTTTCCTATGCCATGGTATGTCGGAGTGACAAGTTGAATTGGAACGAGTAGGATGCTTATTTCATCATGTCTGTAATAAACTCATAGTGGACATGATAATTTACCTCTGCACAACAGGACAAGCCCAGAAGCGCATTGTTACTAAAAGCAAACAGCTAGCAGCAATGCCATCACATTTTTCTAATTTTTACGGCAGCATCAGTCAAGCGGAAACTTCATGTCTTTTTTATGCATGCATTTTTGAAATTAAGAAAAAAATCTAGAAATAATTTAAATGAAAATATAAGACAGCTTATTACTCTACTAAATTATAATAAAATAGTATTATCTTACTGCACACACCGCCACCTTTCTGCTCACATCAAATAATATCTTAAATCAAGATGAACTTCAAGTTAGGAAAAAGGAAAAACATCAAGAAACGTGGAAAATTAAAATTTTTGCAAGGAAATGCATCTCTGAGAACAAAAACGTGTATATGAGTCATTGCAGTATACATTGCAATACAAATAACCGTGATAATGGATTGCAATACAGTAAATCAAGCAGCACTCATACTACCTGTCATCGTTGGTGGTTTACGATGAACTTTAATTACACAAAAAAGTGCATTAAAAGTCACGTATATTATTAATAACGTGCATTTAGTAGGCTTCCACGGGTAAATGCAATTAGTTTTACTATTCTCATATCTAAGAAAAAAAGTTATAAATATGCTGGGACAGCAGCAGGTCATTGTAAAGTGCAACAAATAATACACTCGTGGAGTTTTTTGATGTACTTTACAATTTACAACTGACAATGGTCACTAGATGACATTTTTGAATCGAATCACGATGATGGTATGTATTACAATGGAATCATGACCACAAATAATGAAATAATTAAAATGTGGGTTGGGTTGATGATGTGCATGACATAATCAAGTCATATCGAATATTTTCTTTATTTGCCTCCATATCATAAAAATTTCTCCTCGTTCTATTTAATTTTCTTGTAGGACTTCCTTTCGCAAGCACGCAAATAGCTGTTACAGCTGATGCAAATTTTTATAAACTATCTTAAACACCAATTTTACTGCATTAAAATAAGTTGTTTAATATTGTTTGCAAAGAGATGAACGGTTGCACTTAAACACATTTTATTGGATGATATAAGTAATGTATCTCCTTGTCGGTGTACTTTGCGGTACATTTTATTGTGCTGTCAGAAACAAAGCCCCAGTATATTCCATACCCGTGTATAATTTATTTCCATTTTTTCTGTGAAATATACACACATATTATTGTACTGCTGTGCATCAGATATTTTATCTAAAAAGAGCAGAAAGGAAAAAAAACTTAGATTTCTTCTTGATAAACCCTTTTGGTGGAACCCTAGCACCAATGCACATTTAAGCTTGGGATAAGTTTCTCTTTTTTTTCAAACAGACTTTGATACAGGTAGTGCGACTTCAGATTTTCTTAAAAATCCAATTATTCATACCGATAGAATGTGTATGACGAACCGAAGGGGTGGGAGTTAGATTGATTGCCTTATACTATTCTCTCCTCATTTTCTAATATAAAAACTCAAAGTTACTTTGCAGCATTTTTACTTTCGCTGGTCGGGTCGGCACAACATGTATGTACGTTTTATGGGAAGAGAAGGGATACGTGTATATATGTAGGCAGGGTTTTGTGTACAACAAATAAAAACACACGAGACATTTGCTTTGAAATTCTGAAGAAAAAGCTGGCTGGACTACGATGATGCAGTAGCACAACCAGCACCCGGCACCGCAACAAGATACATGACTCACAATAAAATTTTATTTATATGCAGCGAAGCCGGATAAAGAGTTATGATGTTTTGGGAGATATTAAAAAATAAAAAATTATCCTTTTAAAGTTGTATAAAAGTGTACACTGTGCAAGGGATTTTTTAGGCTGTGGGTTAAGATGGGCCAAGAGAAAAGATATGGATGATACAAAGTTTTTAATACAAAGTCATCTTGGTACGTTACATTCATGTACATATTTACTGGTAGTGTCATGTCAGTTATAATTTCTTTGGTTGTTTGTCTTTTCCGAATAAATTACTTCATAAGGACCACCACCTGTTATGGAACAGCTTGAAAAAATTCCTGTTTGAATAGTAGACATCCTGGCATCCGCGCATCTATCTTATTTTGTAGAATTTTTTATGTAATATTTCAGAAGATAGCATTATATAAATGAAGCGAAGGTCTTTTTCTCAGCGTGCCAAAAAATCAAGAAGCTTGAAATCCGTGTAATTCACTCAAATGTCTCTTTCAACGACTCATATTCAACCTTTAAAACAATTGATTTGCATAGCTGACTGACTGGCAGTCAATATGACATTTTGCCAACGCATACTTTACTGAAGAAATAGTAAAGAATTTTTTACTTGTTTTCACGTGGCACGGTAAAACCATTTTGCTTGAACACGCGTGCAGAAATATGAAATATTTAATGTTTGGATTCAAAAATATCATTTTGTTCGTGACTCCACGAAAAGTGTACCCTATGCCAGGAAAATATCTGAATTCAATGAAAAAAATCAACAATCAACCCCCTTCGTTCGTTTGGAGTTTTCCTACTGCAGTAAGCAAAAATACAAGAAGCAATCAAGAACTAACTGTGACCTGTCAGCCTCGTAGCTTCCTCACCGGGAAACACTCGAAATGGTTGTCAATCAAGAAGAGGAGAAATGGAATGAACGATTGGACACGAAAGAAGAATGAATTTTTCTTCTATTTACATAAAATGGATAAAAGGCATTACTCACCATGCACATTTTGTAATATTGTACAGTCTGCATCATTACCATAAAATATGTTAATAATTTCAAGAATATTTTTTAAACTGATAAAAAATTTGATCTATGATGTTATCGTGTCTTTTATAAATAGATGCATACCTTGATTAAATGCTGGACCTGCTACCGATTGAGAGATATCGTGTAATAGGTTATATGACATCATTGTTTCGATCATAAGCATACATAATACCATCAGATCCAGTGACAGTCACCAAAAATGAAAATCGTTTTCAGCCAAAGGCAAACACAACACATCAAGGCAAAAACAAATTGGACTTGGACAAGAGATCAATCTATCTCCATTCCTGATGTATTGATATTGATGATGTGCAAGATTCCTAGAGGCAACTTTTATTTGATACTGCCAGTATATTGATGCATTATTGCCTCTAGGAATTTTATTCCATTCTTAAACATACCACCGTTGCTGATGTTGCTGCTACTGACTAATTTCGGATGAAAAATTCCTTTCAGTAACCTTTCTGCCCTTCATTATTATTTTTGGCTGATAGGTTGATAGGAGAAAGTGCCATTATCTGATAACAATATAACCAGTTCGTATATAAACTCGTACGTCCTATCAAACCAAGCAAGCCACAACATGACACCACGAGAAAGAGTCTCTTTTCGCTCTTTACTAAAATCTTTACGACAACTGTTGGATGGTAAATTGTGTGATGTGTGCTGTATGAGATGCTGTCAATCGTGTAAGGCAGGGAGTCTGTTTGCATATGTCGTTCAAAGTGAATACGAGAGAGAACCATGTATGAAGATGTATATAATCATTACCATTGTAAAGTTCGGTATTTACAATACTCTTGACAATCAACTGTTTCAAGCAAGATAGTAACAATGAATTCGAAACCGCGATAAAAACACAAAGGAACTTTTCGATAGAAGCATGAGTCTACAAAATAAAAATTGAATTTTAAATAAAACATCAGAGTAGAAAATCCAAAACAAGTCTGGAATCAGTCTGAATTTTGTTTTCAACCGTTGGTAGTAAAATGACTTTGTTATGCAAAATCCAAACATGTGTGTAATATTCAGTTTAAGAGTATCTCTGTCTGAGAGTGGATTCCATTAGTTCGCACTTTGTACAGCGGTTTTTGATTCGTTTGGTTTATCAATCGAATCATTCGACAGAACCGATCCATCCAACTTCTTAATGGTTTCATTAATTCCTCATTATTGCAAATCTCTAACAGAAATCAATAAACCAAGAATCTTTTAGCTTTCATCCATCAACTGAATGAAATCAGGTATGAAAATCATCCCTCTGTAAACCATGCCCATACCACCTGTTTTACTTTTTTCAAAGCATTTTAAACATTTTTATTTTATTACATTTTATCAAACACTTCACAAGATTACAAGTACTTTCCAAATAAAAATATTATGTATCGTTTTATAAGTTGCAAGTAGGTATGCATGTATGAAATAAAAATTTCTCATGAATTTATTCATAAGAAGGGTGAGAAAGATGAATCACAACAATTTCTTTACTTATCACTGTCCCGTCCCGTTCATAGTATAAGATAGCAAATATAGTAGCAAAACCTATATTACGCACACCAACAATGAAAACTGACCAACAAAACAGAATGAAAAAGCGAGAAGCTTGCTTTCATGGAACTTTTTTTTTTCCATTTTCTTACTCTTGTGATTAATATTAATAATATTATGTCTAGTTGACTGCAACTATTTGTACACGTTTCCTCCTCATTATAATAATAAAACCAAAAACCAGGTATATATTATCTTCTCACTGACAACAATACTGGCAAGTTGGGAAAGATTAGATAGAGATAGAATGAAAAAAAAGTATATTTTTTTCGCTTTGTTGTTTTCTGTTGTTGTAGTAGTCGTCGACACAATATCATATAATACCACCACCATCACACTACTATACAGACCACTGACATAATCGACCGGGATTGAACAAGGAATAAAAAAATATAAATTTTTCTTCTTGGAAGGTAACACCAGTAGCCACTGACAATGAGTATCATTTGGCAGAGCTGTTTTTCATTTTGAATTGATGACCATCATATTATTATAATGCTATCCTTTTATATGAGCTTGTGAAGTGATACGCGAGATAAGATATGTGGTAAGCTTATTTAGGTATATCGTGGCGGTAGAGATTTGATACGTTGTGTAAAAAGTGCAGCTAGTATAATTATAATAATGCCTATGTATGCAAAAGAGTTTTAGATGTTCGGATTTTTTTTGAGAGAAGTTCGAAGAGTTGATGGCATTGTGGGGATATAAATATTATGATATACAACGCGCGAGAGAACTAACAAATCGGTAAAGTGGTAAATAGTTATGTGTGTGCTCATCTAAGCATTTCTACAAAATCAAATGTCCATAATGATGATGACCATCCATGCATGCAATAAGTATTGTGGCTGGCTGGCTTAAACGAATAAGCCTGGGTAGATTTATATAGAGTTTTGTGATCAGTGTGCTACTTGTAAGATAATTATTCTGATATGTATATATGCAACTTCATCATACAAAGTTTATATACTTTTTTTGACCGACTGTTTAAGATTCAAAGCGCGACGGATCAGCCATTACTTATTGGACGTGGAGCTGCTCATCATCTCCATCATCATCATATTCTCGTCAAGCCATCAGCATAAAGATCTTTTCTCAATGACCATGAGTTAAGTTTCTTATGGATTCCGATTACATTCAGTCTCTATGTCTGCCAAACTGAATGAAACCTAGAAAGAGAAATGAATCATGGATCCTTTCATAAGCTGTATAAACTTTTACTATGCCTGGTATTTTTCCCCTTTTTCCGCAAAAAATATCTTCGGCCTCTTCAATGACTTCACATCTGTTTGGATGACGGTGGTAAGCATTTTTATGTTTTGGGATTCAAAGTTGTTTTTTACTTTAAATGGTTAAGGATTTTTCTGTCGGGAGGCATTAGCATTATGTGCCTAAAAACCTTGTTTTCTCTACTTGTCATGTATTTCAATTTTATTTATTTGAGTAATCAACTTTCCAATACATACTTATATTACATACATGATGATGAAAATACTTGAAAAAAAACTGGTAAAATAAATCTCTTGGAAGTTTGCAGTAAAAATATTTGTTTTAATTATTCCAGTAGCCAAACACGAAACATGGAACAAAAGTTAAACTGAAATAAATAAATTTGTTGCGAGAGAGAGCTTAAGTGTTGCTGCTAAACAGTTTTTTATTGGTCGTTTTCAACTCGAAATATTAGAAAATAGCTTAAACAAAGGATGCATTTAAAACGGTCAATTTACAAGATTTTTAATTCTTTTCATTTAAAGCTGCTCAGTGATACCACCATCATCACAGAATGTTCTTTTGCTCGTTGAGATTTGAAATTAAGCTAGTTGAGCATGTTGCTAACTGACTACTGATCGTTTTTTATGAAAATCAAATGGATAAACGTATGCAAAACGAGTGTAATAAAATGTAACGACTGTTCTGCTGTGGCTTTGGTGGTGGCTGATCAACACTTTTGCTTCTAAAGCAGTTGGGGGTGAATCCTAAACGAGCATGTTTATTGATTGACATGTGGTGGTATTCCCTGGCAATTTTTAAATCTAATTTTTTCAGCATACTCTTCATGTACGCAAAGCTGATCAAGAAAATAATAATCTGGTAATCATCGTTAAAGTAAATGAGTGATGCCAAACATGGCGGCGGTAAACTATACAGAGAGAAATACTTCTTTGATAACTTGAGAAGATTTTCTGGTAGCGATCAGCAGCAGCATCGTATTACTTATTGGTGTAATAAAATAAAACAATATGTGACCCGAAGGGAGAATTCTTTTGATGATAAAACATTTTTTAAATAATAAGCATTTAAATTGTATCTGGCACTCCCTTGCTTAGGTATCGTAGAGATTCAGTTAATACATAACATCATGAGTGAGGTGGGAAAAGCTTGTAGAAATCAATTAAAATTTTGTCATAAATACTTATTGCTCCGCTCTTTTGGTTATCACGGGCTGCGCAAGCAAGGGTAGCTAGAGGCTAGTTTTCTGTTTATGGCTGTCTATTAAAAGTTTGCATTGAAATTTCAATAGATATATTATTTTTCTTTTAAATGCAACATTGCTGGTAAGGGAGTAAAAAAGAGCTGATAGTTTGATGTACCTATTTTATACTGCAATGTGTGTGCTAGTTTGTCTTCGTCATCAAAGAAACTTTTTATTGAACGCGGTTTTATTAGATATTAATATTCATCACGTATGAAGCAGCGGCAGCAGCTATATAGTTTATGATTTTACCATTTGCATTGTAGTTATTGAATTAAATTAATTGCTTTCAGAGTTGAGTGAAAGACTTCAGGTAAACATGGTTGTTTGCAAATAATGTATCTGCTTGTTTACACCTTATTTCAAGATAGGTGGTCACTGGTCAAGTGGAAAGCAGAGTGGTAGTGGTCAGCATCTGAATAGAGAAAGGCAGAATATAAAAAGTTTTTTTCCTCTTGATTCCCAGATGTGACATCAACATCCCTTTCCTGTCAAAATCAACAAAGACAGCATCAATATGAATGTCTGATGTTTTAATAAAGTTGTTCATATTTTAAAGTTGAACTCATCGAACGAAAAATAATATATCTATTGTTTAGGATTGTGAGTTTCTGAGTTCTAAATACAAACAACGACAGATGTCAAATGAAACTCGTGTATATTTTGTTTTATTTCCAATTTGTTATTTTATTGAGTCGACAAATTCAAAAGTAGCCAATCAATTCATTAAAATTGAAGAAATTTTTCTTTGACAATGTCGATTAAGGCCTCCTTTTTCAAATTCAATTTTAGTTGTTCGACATATTGGAAAAGTAATGAATAAAATATGAAACGACCAACATACAACGAAAACCACTTACTTGAGTTGTAAATGGCAAGCGCAGTAAACGGCATAGAGTGCTAAGAAACTTGCACGTTGTGCATATTGAATTTAAGGCAATATACAAACAGTAAATTTTGTTAGGTTTGTTTGCTAATAATGGGAATTATAGGAGAATTTAAAGAGCTAGCAAAATATAAGCAATTTACTCCGGACATTTATCAGAAATCTATGTGAAGAACATGGTTGAAAATTAGTTCAAATAATTATACTATAAAATGGATGATTAAAACAAATTAGCTCCAGTTGGTTTAAAAGTAAAGAGTAAATCTTTTTTTTTCAAGATGAAGTCGAATGAACACACAATACTCTAAGCTGCTTTCATATTTTGTTTGTTGTTGATATGAGATGCAAAAAAGAAAACAATGATCAGAAACTTAAAGTTAAAGAACAGAGTTAAATTAAATCCAGCCTTTTTGAATGCAGTGTATATAGTATAGTAAGTGTTGCTCGAAAGTCGACGTAAATGAGCTGTGTGAGTGTAGGTATGTCAAATTCAACCCGCACCTCTTGCTCCTTCTTAATAAAATCGTTATCATGACTGTTAACCATGAAAAGAATGGAAAATAAAAGAAGAAACGGTAGCTTAAGTAGTAATAAACTAAATCTTTTGTGTGCGTGAAAGATACAGTTGAGTGGTAAAGTAATATCAAAATACATGCTTGGTTGATAATAATGAATTCGGTAATGAATGGCGATAATGTTTTTGTGCATCAAACTACTTTTTCTTCATTATGCGCTCCTTCATAGTATGTCAATCACATTTAACAATCAAAAACGAGCTCTGAGAGAGATGAGTGCCTAGTTTTGAAGAAATGAGGAGGTGAAAGGAATAAATTACAAATTCATGTCAACGTAATAAGCTTATTAGGGAAAAATGTATTCTGGGTGAATTAACAAGAGCAGCAAAGAACATTTTAATACCTACAATGTTGGTGGACCATTTTATAACAGTCAACAATTTCATGGAAATAAAAACCAAAATATTTTGAGTTTAAGACCGTCATCACAACCCATTTAATGGAAGACCCCACAATGAATATTATCCATAATACTCAAAGCGTTTTTTAAGTTCCTTCAGATCCTTGGATTACGTATGTAGAAATGCATGTTAGCAGCAAAGCAGCGGAACGACAAACACAATAAAAATTTCCATGAATATTATTCCCATGAAACGCACTAAAAGCCAGAAGCCTTGTCTTGTTAAAATACCTAGCTTCTTGTTTCTGTCTTGATGTACGTAGTGTGCGTTAACGCTGAATTCGGTCTTAACCTTTTTATATTTTTATTTTAACATTAGAATCTACATATTATGTCAATGTTTGTAGTTCAATGTATAATCGTGCAGGCATATGTTTTGGGTAGTTTTGGGAAAAAAGTCCCCATGGGCCAGTTTAAACATAAATAATCACAACAGTATTCTTCATTTGTCTTTATTTGCATACATATATGTACATTTAGCGTTTTGATATTTTTTTTAGAAAAACTACAGCAGCTAGACAAAAATCTACAATGATTTTATGAACACAAATAAAATGCATACAGTCAAATTATTTTTCCAGAAAAGAGACGAAAATTCGTAACGATAACCGACATAAATCGTTTTGTTTCCTAACTCTTTGTGATTTTTCCAATTTTCCCTAGTCAAGCTAGACGAAGCGTTTCTCTTTCACGTTAAGGTCATAAGATGTCACGGGGTTTGTCGCAAATCTCATAAATTACTCGAATTGGTAGTAAGGGTTCAATTCGAGTTTAACCAAATATTCTGTATTATTTGTTTTATGATAGCTTCATATCAGTTAAAATATCTCAGTTTAATTATGAATACGAGTTGGTGTTTTTTTCGAATTTCCTACTTTATTTTCTCCCGATAAATTTTCAAACTACTTTTACGCGTTTAAAATTGTTTCAATACTTTTGTTTTCTTGTCTCTTCATCAGCTTTGCATGATGTGTCGATGTTTGATTTTTGAAGGCTTGACGTTTGACCCATTTTTTCACAATTCGATATAATAATAGTCTGATACGAAGTCTTTACAAGACAAGCGGGGAAGGATTCCAATTCCAAGACACATTAAAAATTGCTCCAAGCTCCGAAAGAATACTGTTGCTTCTGTGTTTGTGCCTTTAATACTTTTTGCTCCCTACTATTTATACCATTTTACATATTTACGTGATAAAAGTTTATGGCTTACAGCAAAGCATAACAGTACACATCTGTACACATGCCTATACAAAACAAAAATGAGAAAAAAATTACAATACAATGTGAATTTATCCTATCATAATCGCAATCATAATGGTGATATTATCAACTAGATTCTTTTTTTCTAAATCAGTCTCGTTTATCTTATAACATCAAAATGGATTTTTCTCTTTCAGAAATAAATGTTTTATTGCTGGTTTGCCATAATTCATAGTTATGTTGTACTACTTTCAAGGAAAAAAGCCCCAAGCTTTTTTTCGGCGTGCAACAAAATGGTAATCGTAATAATGGTAATGTGCTAACCTGTCAAAAAATCACCCCTATTATCAAGAAAATGACGAGGATTAAGAGAAAAAACAAATACAGAAGTAGATGAGATCGTATGTCTGCTGAACAAAATTATTACTCCTCCTGAAGCATTGGATATAGACAAATATGCATGAAAATTCTACTTCTGAAACGCTTATCCTGTCATATACCCACCAGCAAACTGATAATATAAAATCTCACTTTGATCTTCCTTATTTTTTTCTGAAAGCGTTAATATATGTATTCATACACGAATGTGTGGTGGTAGTAGGGATAATAAAACATGGTGAATTTAGAGTTTAGCAACAGCTAGAAAAGTGAAATTCAAATAAGGTATATTATGATCCATAGACCATGATTACTGCATACATAACAACTGTAATCATATTTCAATAAGTCACGTCCTGTTTCAACACATTAAGAAAATGGAAGACAATGAGCATGTTCATGTGTGTAACAAGTGTGTTTTTATAGTTATTCTTGATAATGGCTAAAAAAAATTAAGGCTGGTCTCAAAAACAACGTCGCCTTAAGTTGACGCAATATCCATATAGCTTACAACAAACAACTTATGGTAGGTATTATTATATCTGTAAATTAGGTAAGAGTTGGAATGGCGGAGCTTAGTGAGGAGCGAGGAGGATGTGGCAATTTTTACATTAATAATTTGTTTTCGATTCCGACGATGATGATAGTTCATATTTAAAAAAAAAAATCTTTCACGATCGAATGAATTTTTACATAATACATGACTAAGAGATAATATAAACGCAGAACTACTGTGCTATGTGGATAGAAACCCACAGGAGCACAGATAGAAGTAAAAGCAAAAGGCAAGGTTAACTCCAGAGTTCAGTCATCTTGTCTGGTTTGCTCTTAAGCTTCTTAGGGAATTCGTGTTTACCCAGGCCCCAACGAGCATAGTAGGTGGAGTTTAGAAAGCCATGCATATAACATTC
>JAQFZG010001784.1:0-19299 GCA_034695465.1 Entomobrya nicoleti
ATTTAGTCCTTTCCAAGAAGACAACCTTCCTTATCAAACATCAACTGCTCAATATCAGTCGCAGTTTCCTTCAACTTTGCAAACAGCTCCTTCTCCGCATTCTTCATTCCCAACCGTTTAGTCAGTAAGGCTAACTTAGCCAAGATCTCCGTACCGTAAGGAAGTGCTGGCAAGACCTTATCCAGAAACTTAGTTAATCCTTCCAGTTGATATTTGTCAGCAGCATAAGTTATTTCCAAAATCACATCCTCAGCCATCCACTCTTCTTTGAGTAGCACGCCGCCAAGCAAATAATTCAACAAGACTTTAACAGTTTTCCCCGACAAGTCCTCCAAAACCAATGATCTTCCACCTCCTCCGGATCCCTGACCTTCCTTCCAGTTTCCATTGTCGAACATGACCTTGAGTACTGGGGACCTTGCTGATAAAACATCAGTTTTCACGTCAAATTCTACTCGATCCTTTGCCACCACTTTAATAATCATTCCCAATTTTAATTGGCTTCCAGGCTTAAGCATTCCTCTCATGGAATCACTTAAGTTTTGAAGTTCCCGTTTTTCAAAGCAGCTCACCTCCTCCTGAACATTTAGCTTATTTGGCTTAACAGCTGCAACTGGTTTGAAGAGAAACAACTTCAAGATCACCTTAATGACAATGCTGCCATTTTCCCAAATCAGTTCCTTGAGAGCTTCATGGTCATCATCGTCTACTTCAATAAATTCGTCAAATCCCCAACTGTTTTTTCCAGGAGTGTCAAGAGTAAACTGTATTGACTTAGCTGAAAACTCTTTAAACGTTAATACATAAATTTAAATTAAATGCGACCAAACAGATGCAGAATAAACAGTGAAGGTTGCGATACATACCTTGTTCGTCTTCCAAAATTTCACCGTTAGGCATTACCTTCTGAAATGAGTAGTTTGCAAGGGCTCTGAGTTTTGGTGGCGCCTTCATTAACTCCAAAAATATGTCGATGTGTTTTGTTTCTATGTCTTCTTGCAAGTAACAGCTCCATTTTGTTGGAGTTCCTAGGGAAGCCCCAGTCTCAAAGTTAAACATCTGTTCATCGACAAATTCCTTGGATGATTTGATAACCATGAAGTTTTCAATTTTCCACTCGAACGTGTAGTTTTCTTCAACTGCCTGTGGAAAAATAGAATTACATTTACTCATTTTAAAAAAACTAGGAAAATTGTTAATTATTTAGTTTTTTTAATAACTAAAAATATTGAATTTTGAATGGGTGGTTAATGATAATTGAAGTTGATAATTTTGACTTACACCGGAAGTAACCTTGAAACCCTTGTCTTCACATAGGGAACCATCTGATTTGCGTTTAGCCATTGTTGTCTGTATGAATTTCAGTGAACGAATGGAAAGAGTGTTTCAAATTACAAAACGTGTTCAAAAACTAATTTTGACCGGTAATTAAAAAAATAACTGCAATCCCTAAAATTCCAGCGGTAGCGCCAGTTAAAAACTCAAGACAATTAACAACTTTGGAAGGACTAATCCTCAATTAAGGATAAGTTCTAGGATGCAAGTTTCTAAACAAACAGTCGATAAAATGGTGACTTCGGTAACAAGCTTTAGAACTTTATTTCCAAACTCTTGGTCAAGTTAGATGGACAACTGGCCAAATAATGATAAGAACACAACAGTTTTCTTCCGTGTTTATATAGGTTTTAAATAAAGCAAAATATTTAAGATTGATGAACAAAGTAATATCGAAAGTACAATGTGGGGTCAAAGTTCACAGGAAGTGCGCACCTGGCACAACAAAAAAATCATCAAATATTTCTTCATGAAGAAAAACTTATCGCTTCATGAAAATCCCTTATCATAAATAAGCAAATGTCACACCGGAAATACTTCCAAGAAAAATTAAACCAATCAAGAAAGTCCAATCCAGAGTCCACAGTTCACGATTCAATCGCAATAATAACGTCTGTACAATTTCTCAAAAGCTTTTTATTTCAAAATACGAAGGAGAATAATTATTTACTCAACAAAATGGATTATTTTTAACAAATTAATTAATGAGTTAATTTATAATTATCCTAACACAAGAAAAAAGATTAACAGTTCAATTCAATTCAAATAGAATTTGTTTAATTTTTGATAAATATGTAATAAATATAAAAACATGACATTATTCTTCATTTAACTTACCCCTGTAGTAACATTCACAACCTTTTCTTCACACAGCGAACCATCTGATTTGCGTTTAGTCATATCTTCTCTTTTGATTTAGTGACAATTCGAGAAAACCGGTTAAAATGAGCACCATTCATTAATGTTTTTAAAGCTTTAGAAAAAACTAACAACTGATTCAGTTTTAATTTTAAAAAAACAGCTGATGCAATAAATTCACAAAAGCGCAAACTCATTTTCGTTCAACAGCTCTTTACACAATCCAAAGTGCCCAATCTACGTACTTTTGTAGCGATTCAAATATTTATTGCAAGTAAACAAGTTGGATTGCCCTATGGCCAAGTAAATATGGTTACATGATGGATCACGATTTCATGACGACGATGGAATTTTTTTCCCGCCTCAAGACACGGGATTTATGCGAAAAATGGCAATACTGAAAGCTGTGATGAGAATGATACGTAGGAATCTTTGAAAAACAATAACAAGCGAGGAGGCTTATGTATTTTTCTTTCTAAACGAAAATAATTTTATTTCATTTTATACATTTTAATTTAATTAATAAATCTACTAACATCATACTTAATCCTAATACAAATAATCTTACATTAAATTAGAATCCTTTGTCCTCCCATATATCCATTACAATATTTAATAGTGAAATTTTTATCATTTTTTTTAAACAATTAATTAATTTTTCTTCCTTACAACTTCAAATTTAGTACACATTCAATTATAAGCCTTCCCTCAACATAAATCAGTATGCATTTTACTTATACGAAAATTAATCATCTAAGAGTATATTTAGTCCTTCCCAAGAAGCGAACCTCCCTTATCCAAAATCAACTGCTCAATGTCAGTCGCAGTTTCCTTCAACTTCGCAAACAGCTCCTTCTCCGCATTCTTCATTCCCAACCGTTTAGTCAGCAAGGCTAACTTAGCCAAGATCTCCGTGCCGTAAGGAATTGCTGGTAAGACCTTATCCAGAAACTTAGTTAATCCTTCCAATTGATACTTATCAGCAGCATAGGTCAACTCCAAGACCACATCCTCAGCTTTCCAGTCCTCCTTGAGCAAAACGCCGCCATGCAAATAATGCAAAAAAACCTTAACCGATTTCCCCGATAAGTCCTCCAAAACCAATGAACTTCCTGCCCCATCTCCTCCTCCTCTTCCAAAGGAACCCTGACCTTCCTTCCAGGTTCCAGCATCGAACATGGCCTTGAATACTGGGGACCTTGCTGATAATACATCAGTTTTCACATCAAATTCCACCCCATCCATTGACACCACTTTAATAATCATTCCCACTTTTAATTGGCTTCCAGGCTTAAGCATTCCTGTCATGGAATCACTTAACTTTTCTAGTTCTCGCTTCTCAAAGCAGCTCACCTCCTCCTGAACATTTAGCTTATTTGGCTTCACAGCTGTAACTGCCCCTGGTTTGAAGAGAAACAACTTCAAGATCACCTTAATGACAATGCTGCCATCTTCCCAAATTTGCCCTTTCATCTCATCATCATCATCGTCTACTCCAATAAAGTCAGGAAATCCCCAAGACTTATCGTCAAGAGTGAACTGTTTTGACGGTCCTGAAAATAATTTAAACAACAATTTTTGAAGCATGAGTTTAAAGAAAATATGACGAAACAGCACTAATTAATTTGCAATGCTACCTATTTTGTCCTCACAAATTTCACCGTTAGGCTTGATCATCTGACATGTGAAGTTCACAACGGCTCTGAAATTTGGCGGTGCCTTCTTCAACTCCAAAAAAATCCCGATGTTTTTGGTTTCCGTGTCCTCCTGCAATTGCCAGCTCCATTTTGTAGGAGATCCACGAGGCGCTCCAGCCTCAAAGTGAAATTCTTGTTCGTTGATAAAATCCTCGGATGATTTGATAACCATGAAGTTTTCAATTTTCCACTCGAACGTGTAGTTTTCTTCAACTGCCTGTGGAAAAATAAAAGCACATTTACATATTTTAAAAAAACTAAGCAAATTGTTTTCAAAATAACTAAAAGTATTTAATGTTGATTGGGTGAAGTTGATAATTTTGACTTACACCGGAAGTAACCTTGAAACCCTTGTCTTCACACAGTGAGCCATCTGATTTCCGTTTAGCCATTATTGTCTCACTGAACTTTGTCTCAATTTAAGGGAACGAATCAAAATAAATACTGCTTCCAAATGGTACCAAATAGAATTAAAAACTGTGAACTGTCAACTTATTTTGTCTTTTTAAATTAAAGGGAAAATAACATCTGTTCAGTTTCTCAAGAAACTAATTTCCGTCCCTAACTCGACATAGTGCAGTGCTGGTATGTGTATTTATGTGGCTGAAATACAAAAGTGATATTGCTCTCTGGATATTGATGAATCACGTCACGTCATACGTCACAATTACTCGACGATAGCAAATTCAAATGTTTTTTACTACCGCCGAAAGATACAAGAGCAAACTGAAGTATGTGTGAGTGTGAATGCTTACTTATGCAGCCGGTTAGATGATACATTAGAATACAGATAGACTAAAAAAAGAAATCACATTTTATACCAAATGTTTTCAATAGTGGCGACAGTTAACTTAAGCAAGGAAAATATAAATGTGTTGACGATAAAAATATTTATTTACTCTAAAATGGACTATAAATGAATGGACAATTTAGAACTAGCTATTAAATTGACAACTGTGAAAGCACCTCAAATTAATTTTCTTCAATAGCTATCATAATGATTACAAACATTTGCGTTCATATAGTTAACCCACAAATTAATAAAACATGATAACTGAGCCATTCTGAGCATTTTTAGTCCTTTCCCAGAAGAGAACCACCCTTATCCAAAATCAACTGGTTGATATCAGTCGCAGTTTCCTTCAACTTCGAAAACAGCCCTTTCTCCGCAATCTTCATTCCCAACTTGTTAGTCAACAAAGCCAACTTAGCCAAGATCTCGGTCCCTTTAAAAGGAATCGCTGGCAAAACCTTATCCAGAAACCCTGTCAATCCCTCCAGTTGATACTTATCAGCAGCATAGGTCAGCTCCAAAATCACATCCTCAGCCATCCAGTCTTCCTTCAACAAAACTCCGCCCATCAAAAAATGCAACAGAACCTTCAATGTTTTCCCTGACAGGTCCGTCAAAACCAATGGCCTTCCTGCCACTGCCCCTCCCCCAGAGGAATTCTGACCTTCCTTCCAGTTTCCAGATTCAAACATCGCTTTAAAAACTGGAGAACGAGCAGACAAGCTAGCAGTACTCGCATTAAATCCAACGCCATCCTTTGACACAACTTTAATGATTTTCCCAGCTTCTGCCTGGCCGTCCAGTTCAATCATCCTTGTCATGGAATCGCTTAACTTTTGGAGTTCCCGCATTTCAAAACATTTCACTTCCTTCTGAACATCTACCATATTTGGCACTATAGCTGCAACCGGTCTAAAGAGAAACATCTTTAAAGTCAACTTAATGACAATGCTGCCGTCCTCCCAAATTAGCTCTTTGAGTTCCTTCTCGTCTCCTGGAATCATTTCACCGGACCCGTAACCGTCAGTTTGCCCAGTGAACTCTTTTAACGTAACTAAAATAAACAAAAAAACTATCTAACTCTCAAGCATACATTTTAAAAGAAATAAGATGGAAGAATAGCATAAAATACTTTTCATTGTTACCTTGGTGGTTTTTACAAGTCGCATTATTTGGCTTGATTGTCTCAAACCAGTAGCTCGCAATTGCCTTGAATTTTGGGGGCGCCGTACACATCCTCAGAAATATTCCAGTAGTTTGGTTGTCTGGCTGTTTCAGCAAGCGACAGTGCCATCTTGTCGGAGTTCCAAGGGACGTTCCAGCTTCAAAATGGAATATCTGATCATCGATAGCCTCATTGGACGAGTTGACCACCAAGTAGTTTTCAATTTTCCACTCGAACGAATAATATTCTTCAACTGCCTGTTGAACAGGAAAAAAAAATAGATTTTTTGGACTAACAATTTTTAATGATAATTAATGATAAGCATGATAGATAATTTTGACTTACACCGGAAGTAACCTTGAAACCTCTTTCTTCACAAAGTGAGCCATCTGATTTGCGTTTAGCCATTTTTGTCTCTGAATTTTGTATCAATTTCAGTGAACGAATGAAAAGAGTGTTTCAAATTACAAAACGTTTTCAAAAACTAATTTTGAGCTGTAATTGAAAGATAACTGTAATCCCAAATTCCAGCTGGCGCCAGTTAAAAACTTCAAACTAATAATAATATTGGAAGGACTAGTCCTCAATTCACGATAACTTCTAGGATGCAAGTTCTAAATAAATAGTTTGAAAAAATGTTGACTTTGGTAGCAAACTTTAGAACTCCAAACTCTTGGTCAAGTTAGATGGACAACTGGCCAAATAATGATAAGAACACAACAGTTTTCTTCCGTATTTATATAGCTTTTAAACAAAGGAAAACATTTTAGATTGATGAACAAAGTAATATCGAAAGTACAATGTAGGATGAAAGTTCACCGGAAGTGCGCACCAGGTACAACAAAAATAATCATCAAATTTTTCTTCATGAAGCATTCTTATCGCTTCATGAAAATCCCTTATCATAAATAAGCAAATGTCACACCGGAAATACTTCCAATAAAATTAAACCAATCAAGAAAGTCCAATCCAGAGTCCACAGTTCACGATTCAATCGCAATAATAACGTCTGTACAATTTCTCAAAAGCTTTTTATTTGAAAATACGAAGGAAAATGTTTATTTACTCCACAAAATGAATTATTTTTAACAAATTAATGAATGAGTTAATTTATAATGATCCCAACACAAGAAAAAAGATTAATAGTTCAAATCAGAACTGGCTTATCAATTGACAACTGACAGCATTTTAAATAACCCAATTTTTAGTTTAGTCCTTTCCAAGTAGAGAACCTTCCTTATCCAAAATTAACTGGTTGATATCAGTAGCAGTTTCCTTCAACTTCGAAAACAGCCCTTTCTCCGCATTCTTCATTCCCAGCTTGTTAGTCAACAAAGCCAACTTGGCCAAGATCTCCGTCCCGTTAAAAGTGATTTTCGGCAAAACCCTATCTAAAAACTCGATTAATCCCTCCAGTTGATACTTATCAGCAGCATAGGTCAACTCCAAGATCACATCCTCAGCCTTCCAGTCATCCTGGAGTAAAGCCCCGCCAACCAAATAATGCAACAAGACTTTTACCGTTTTCCCCGACAAGTCCTCTAAAACCAGTGGTCCTCCATCTCCTCCAATAGAATCCTGACTTTCCTTCCACTTCCCAGAATCAAACATGGCCTTGAAGACTGGAGAACGTTCCGCTAAATAAAAACTATTCGCACAAAACTCCGCCCCATCCTTCGAAACCACTTTGATAATTTTCCCAGCTTGTGCTTGGCTTCCAGGCTCAATCATCCGTGTCATGGAGTTCCATAATTTCTGAACTTCCCGTTTCTCGAAACAGATCACCTCCTCCTCAAGTTTTACATTTTCTGGCTTAAAAATAAACAATTTGAGGTTCACTTTAATTGCAATACTCCCATCTTCCCAAATCAGCTCCTTAAGCGCCTCGTCCCCCACCGGAATGGTACACCCAGAGATACTGTAGCCCCGATAGAACATTTTCCCCTCGGCTGAAATCAGAAAATATTACGACATTAAGCTTAAATTAAAATGTAATACTTGGTAAACAATACCAATTAAAAAAAAAACCTGATAAGGTTGCACCAACTGAACCATTTCCTTTGATCGTCTGGAAGGAGTAGTTCCCACTAATCTTGCATTCCACCGGTCCCGTTGATAACAACATCAAATTAGTAGAGATACCGCCAGTGACCTTCTCCAAATAACAACGCCATTTTGTAGGATATCCAACGGATTTCCCAGCCATAAAATTAAATTGCTGCTCATTGACAAGAACACCAGATGATTTGATGATCGAAAAGTTTTCAATTTTCCAGTTGAATGAGTACTCTTCCTCAAATGCTTGCTAAAAATAAATAAATCACAAATCTTATAAATGAAGAATTTGTTTAATTTTTGATAAATACGTAATAAATATAAAAACATGACATTATTCTTCATTTAACTTACCCCTGTGGTCACATTAACAACCTTTTCTTCACACAGCGAACCATCTGCTTTGCGTTTAGCCATTGTCTCTTTTGATTCAGTGACAAATTGGAGAAAAATAACTAAAAATAAACCAGGTTCCCGAAAAAAATTAACTTAGAAAACTAACAATTGACTTTTTTAAACTTAAAAAACAGCTGATAAAGTTTCTCAATAAAAGTGCTAACAAATTTCCATCCACTCACAAAGCTCCACAAACTAAAGTACAAAAAGATATCTGGGTTCTACTTGTAGAAGTAGGGATGAGAGATGATGGGCCATGAAGCCCAGATAATACATCAGATGTGCACAGTGAAGCTGTGCACGTGTAAGACACATGGGTAACGGTAAAGGATAATTAGTAGACAGATAGGCGACTACTCAATTATGCTGCGAGTAGCCGTGATTGGCATATCGTATAAATACAAATGAACGATTGATTGTACCCAAAAGATAAAATCAATTAGGTTTATGAAGGGTCGTGAAAAATTATTGTAATCGCTTTAATTGAATATATTGGCGATATTTATATATTTTTAATTTTGTTCCCAAATGATTTTGAATGGCGTGTATTGAATGATCGATACAGATTTTATTTTTCAAATATTTTAACTCTAAGATTTATCAATTACTAATTAGCTAATCAGCATATCAAAATGTACAATTAAAACTGTAATGATGTAATCAGTTAAATTGATATCTGCTTAAACTTCATACAAGATTTGCATTTAATATCAAGACACCAGCATAGCACAGCATTTGCATTTGATTAGTAAAATATTATAACCAAGCCTATTGACAACTTTATCCTTTTCCAAGAAGACAACCTTCCTTATCCAAAACCATTTGCTCAATATCCGTCGCACTTTCCTTTACCTTCGCAAACAGCCGCTTCTCAGCATTCTTCATCCCTAATCGTTTGGCCAACAAAGCTAGTTTGGCCATGAGCTCCGTACTATAAGTGAATTCTGGCAGAACCTTATCCAGAAACTGGGTTAACGCTTCCAATTGATACTTATCAGCAGCATAGGTCAGCTCTAGGATAACACCCTCAGCCATCCAGTCTTCCTTCAGTAAACCTCCACCAATCAAAAAGTGCAACAAAACGTTCACCGTTTTCCCCGACAAGTCCTCCAAAACTAATGAGCTTTCTCCTCCACCATACACTCCACAAGATCCCTGAGCTTCCTTCCAATTTCCAGACTTAAACATGGCTTTGAAAACTGGAGAACGACTCGCTAATATGGCAGTGCTCGCGTAAAACTCAATCCCATCCTTCGACACCACTTTAATAACTTTCCCCAAGTCTGGTTGGCTCTCGTGTTTAATCATCTGTGTCATAAAAACCCTTAGTTTTTGGAGTTCCCCCTTTTCCAAACGATCCACCTCCTCTTGAACATCCAGTTTCTTTGGCTGTACATCTGTAACTAATTTTAAGAGAAACAATTTGAAGTCCACCTTAATGACAATGCTGCCATCCTCCCAAATCAGCTCCTTGGTGTTCTCATCGATCACTGAAATCATTTCACGGAATCCCCAGCTGGGAGCTTCAAGGGTGAACACTGTTGCTGTAGCTGAAAGTATAAATAATGAAATCTTCAGTACATACCAAACAAAGTGTCACAAAAGGGGTGCAGAATAATGTTAAATATTACCTGATCCGGTTTTACGAATCGCACCGTTTGGCTTGATTATCCGAAAGGAGTAATTTACACTTGTCCTGAATTTAGGGGGTGCGTGCGTTAACGTTAAATAAATTCCGATATTTTTGGTTTCCGGGTTTTCGGTAAAGTGGCAACACCATTTCGTTGGAGTTCCATGGGACGCTCCAGCATCAAAGTTAAATTTCTGTTCGTTGATAAACTCCTTGGATGATTTGATAACCAAAAAGTTTTCAATTTTCCACTCGAACGCGCAAGTTTCTTCAACTGCCTGTTGAAGAGTACAAACATAGAGATAGAGATAGTTACTTTAGAAATGAACGAAAGGAATATAATAGTTAATGATTGGGTTTAAGAGAAATCGAGTAAAATTAATTTTGACTTACACCGGAAGTAACTTTGAAAGCCTTGGCTTTAGCCAATAGACCATCTATTTTGCTACAAGCCATTGTTGTTTTTCAACTAGGCCTCTTAATTTAAAAAAACTACAAAAATTAGTATTTTTTTGAAATGATTTTCGTTTATTTAATTATACCGACTAAACTTGAAACTGATTTTGTTTTTATGGAATAAAAGGAACACCTGATGACTCAAAATACTCACTAATCTTCGACCGCAATCCAAACAGCAATATAAATACTATACACTCTTCACATCTAAATACTGATAATTACTTAAGTGCAGAGGTGTACGCGTGCACGTAGTCTTTGTCCTTGTAACAATGCAAGAATACAATTTGAGTCGTGAGTTACTCTAACTAAAAATGTGAATGGATTACGATGGTTGATGAATGGTTAAACTTTTCCTGTCATCGCATGCAGGCTGTAACAACATACCTTTAAATAATACTTGTATGCTAGTAGGTGATACAATAATTTGGAGCTAAGTACTTCATCAAGTTCAAGCATGAAATATTTTACAAGAGAATAAATTAATGGCCATTAGAAATACTTAACTACAAATCATAGCCATATCTAATCAGTATATTAATTACTAATTAATGGACACATTTTAATCAGTCTTTTACAGAAAATGGATAAATAGCTCGATTGAAACTTGGTGCATTAATCCAATCACATTTATGATTAAAATAAATTTATTTAATTTTACACCCTACAGCCAAACAAATGAAAATTAATTGTCATCAAGAAGAGAACCTTCCTTGTCTAAAATCAACTGGTTGATATCTGTCGCAGTTTCCTTTAGCTTCATAAAGAGCCCTTGTTCCGCATTCTTCATTCCCAACTTGTTAGTCAGTAAAGCCAACTTAGCCAGGATCTCCGTACTGTTAAAAGTGATTTTTGACAAGACCTTATCCAAAAACTCAGTTAGTTCATCCAGTTGATACTTATCAGCAGCATAGGTCAACTCCAAAATCACATCCTCAGCCTTCCAGTCATCCTGGAGTAAAGCACCGCCAACCAAATAATGTAACAAGACCTTCACCGTTTTCCCCGACAAGTCCTCCAAAACCAGTGGACCTCCACATCCTCCTGCCCCAGAGTCCTGACTTTCTTTCCAGTTTCCAGACTCAAACATGACCTTGAAAACTGGAGAACGTTTTGCTAAATTAGAACTATTCGCACAAAATTCAGCTCCATCCTTCGAAACAACTATAATAACTTTCCCAGCTTCTGGTTGGCTGCTAGGCTCAAGCATCTGTGTCATGGAGTTCCATAATTTCTGGACTTCCCCTTTTTCGAAACAATTCACCTCCTCCTCAAGGTCCACATCTTTGGGCTTAAAAATAAACAATTTGAGTTTCACTTTAATTACAACACTCCCATCTTCCCAAAGCCACTCTTTCAATGCCTCGCTGTCCATTGGAATGCTACACCCCCAATTTCTATAACTCTTGGAAAACGTTATCCCTTCGGCTGTAAAATATAAAATAGTTTATTCCCTTAAAATGTATTGTAAAATGGTAAGATATACTTCACCAAACTTTAAAATTTTTTTTTTTAAAGAACCTGAATATTTTTCGCTGCTTGCACCATTTGCATTGATCGTCTTAATGGAGTAGTTCCCAACAAGCTTGCCTCTCGGAGGTCCTCCAGTCTCCAAATCCAAATTAGTAAAAATATAAGAAGCAATTTTTTTCTCCAAGGAACAACGCCATTTCATTGGATATCCACGAGATTCCCCAGCCAAAAAGCTGAATCCCTGCTCCTGGATAAGATCCATGGATGATTTGATGACCAAAAAGTTTTCAATTTTCCAGTTGAATGAGTACTCTTCCTCAAATGCTTGCTAAAATTCATAAAACAAATGAAATCACAAATCGTAATACTAAATGATTTGATTTCATTTTCGATAACAAAGTCACATAAGATACTAATCTACATTAAACTTACCCCAGTTGTTACATTGACAACCTTTTCTTCGCACAGTGAACCATGTGCTTTGCGTTTAGCCATATCCCCTCTTTTGATTTGGTGACAATTCGAGAAAACTACTTAAAAATAAGTACTGTTGGTAAAGTCTTTTAACTATAATTTTACAAGCAACTGATTTAATTGAAAAAAAAACAGCTGATCTGATGTTATTTCTCAGTAAACGTGCAAGCACATTTCTGTCCACCAGCGCAACTCCACAAACATTAAAGGAATAACTTCATCTGTGCGTTCTTATAATGCATTGCAAGACTACAAGTAAAATATCTTCAAACTGTATGATTAATTGTCCTTCTACATCCTGGGAGCAAATGAAAAATGTGTACGAAGAATAGTGAAAAATAAATTTAATTAATTGGATATATCGAATAATTATGTACATTTAATTGCTACATTTTATTCAAAACTTGATTCTGAATTTGCATCTATTTCAAATTAATACACGGATAAGGCTTTACATTTTCAAATTTAACATAATTATTTATCGACAACTAATCAGCTAATCAGAAGCAACATCACACTAGAATGTATGAACACAATTTTGATAATTTAATTAATTGATTATTATCTGTTAAATGTTCATTCAATATCAAGACTTCAACTTTGCATTTAATTTGAAAAAAATATGATAATCAAGCCTTTCCACACCTTCAGTCCTTTCCAAGAAGAGAGCCTCCCTTATCCAAAACCAACTGATCAATATCGGTCGCACTTATCTTCAACTTCTCGAACAGCCCCTTCTCCGCATTCTTCATTCCCAATCGCTTCGTCAACAACGCCAACCTAGCCAAGATCTCCGTACCGTAATTAATCGCTGGCAGCACCTTGTCCAAAAACTCGACCAACCCATCCAGCTGATACTTATCCGCAGCATAGGTCAACTCCAAAATCACATCCCCATCCCTCCACTCCTCCTTCACCAAAACTCCACCCATCAAAAAATGCAGCAAAACTTTCACCGTCTTTCCCGACATGTCCTCCAAAACTAAAGAGCCTCCGCCTCCTCCTTTCCTTCCACTAGATCCCCGACCTTCCTTCCAGTTTCCAGACCTAAACATCGCCTGGAAAACTGGTGAGCGAGCTGATAAAGTAGCAGTATTCACATAAAACTCCATCTGATCCTTTGACACCACTTTAATAATTTTCCCAACATCTTGCTGTCCACCGAGTTTAATCATGGAAAGACTCAAGCTTCTTAGTTCCCTAATTTCAAAACAATTTAGCTCTTCCTCAAGGCACACATTGTTTCGCTTTGGCTGTACAACTGCAACTGGTTTGACGATGAAGAATTGCAAGTCAAATTTAATCGCAATGCTTCCATCCTCCCAAATTAACTCCTTGATGTCATCATCGTTGACTGGAATCATTTCAGGGAATCCCCAGCCGAGACTCTCAACAGTGAACTCTTGTGAGGTACCTGAAAATGTACAATGATGAAACTTTAAAGAATATATATATTTGTAAAACAAAATTCGACGATAACAAGGGCATTTAATAATTTAAAACATTGACCTGTTCCAATTTTACAAATCCCACCGTTTGGCCTAATCGTCTGAAAGGTGAAGTTAACAATGGTCTTGAATTTTGGTGGTGCCTTGGTCAACTGCAAAATAATCCCGATTCTTTCAGCATCCGTTTTTTCCTGGAGCAAGTAAGCACGCCATTTTGTCGTATTCCCGTGGGACGCTCCAACTTCAAAGTGAAACTTCTGTTGATCGATAAAATCCTTGGATGATTTGATAACCACGAAGTTTTCAATTTTCCACTCGAAAGAGTAGTCTTCTTCGACCGCCTGTTGAAAAAATAAAACAAATGAGACAACTGTTTTAATACAAATTGTGATAGATTGTGATTGTGACTAGGTAAATGAAGTTCAAACTTACACCGGAAGTAACCTTGAAACCCCGTTCTTTACACATTGAACCATCTATTTTGCTACAAGCCATTGTATTTTATGAATTAACTGAAACTTTCAGATTTAGAAAAACTAACAGGAATTACTTATCGAAAAAATTAACCAACAGACTAACAGAAAAATTTAATGATAGTATCTTCCAATTAATCCAACAAATTAACACCTGATCAAGCAATTGGTCAAGAACTCATTCCCCGTCCACAGTTCTACACGCTGCGCTTAAGTGGTGGTCTATGAATACAAAGTCGAATTACAACTTGGTAAAGTGTTTTCATTTCTCCCGCCCGACGATCAAACTATTTTTACTACTTGTATGGGGATAGTTGATACACTAGAATGAGTAGCTAGTAAACCATGAAACGTTTTACAAAACGATCAATACGAAACTTGTTGTTTAGAAATAATTTATGCAAAAAAAATACAATGCAATACGTGAATAAATTACTACTGAGCGTGTATTTTAATAACAAAATGTTTTAATTAAAATGTTAATTTCAAAAAAATGCAGTTTTTAACACATATAAATGAAAGTATTTATTCAATTTGAAATACATAATTTTTTAAATAATTAATCCCCTATTTTTTTTATTTTACAATCCGTCGCGTACAAAATATTGTGTGGATAGAACGTTAAAATCAGAACTGGTTATTAAACTCACAGCATTTCTACAATCAAATTAATTACCTTACTATCAAATATTCAATACACATTCCAATAAAATCGGCTTTCAAGAAATTCATAAAAAAGTTAATTTTTCCCAAGAAGAGAACCCTCCTAATCAAACATTAAATGCTCAATATCAACCGCAGTTTCCTTCAATTTTGCAAACAGCCCCTTCTCCGCATTTTTCATTCCCAAGCGTTTAGTAAGCAAAGCTAATTTAGCCAAGATCTCCGTACCGAAAGGAATTGCTGGCAGAACCTTATCCAGAAACTTGGTCAATCCCTCCAACTGATACTTATCAGCAGCATAGGTCAACTCCAAAATCACATCCTCCACTTTCCAGTCGTCTTTGATCAACACACCGCCAATCAAATAATGCAACAAGACCTTCACCGTTTTCCCAGACAAGTCCTCCAAAACCAGTGAGCCCCCACCTCCAACTGAATCCTGACCTTCCTTCCAATTTCCAGATTCAAACATGACCATAAAAACTGGAGAACGAGCCGCGAGGACAGCAGTATTTGCGTAAAACTCAACCCCATCATTTGAAACCACTTTAATTATTTTCACCACTTCTGGTTGGCTGTCCATCTCAATCATTCTTGTCATGGAATTGCTTAACTTTTGGAGCTCTTCCTTCTCAAAGCAATTCACCTCCTGCTGAACATCCAACGCACCTGGCTGTTCAGCTGATTTAAAGACAAGCATTTTCACATTGACCCCAATAACAATGCTCCCATCCTCCCAGATCAGCTCCTTAAGCTTGTTGACGTTTACGGGAATGGCACATCCCCACTGGCTTAACCCCTCATAGAACTCAACTCGTTCGGCTGAAAATATAAATTAAAGTAATAAAAACCTTGATTCTACTCAATTGCAAAATCGTACTTGAAATTAAAAATTTGCAATAGTTAACTTTTTCTGAGTATTTTTATGTACCTGAGTTTGAGCGAGTCTCAACAGCTTCACCATTTGGCTTGATCGTCTGGAAGGAGTAGTTGACAATGAAGCTGCAATTTGGAGGTTCCTTGTCAAAGCCCAAATAAATACGGATTGTATTATTTTGTTGCACTTCCTTTAAAAAGCAACTCCATTCTGAAGTACAGCCATGGGATTTCCCAGCCTTAAAGCGAAATCGCTGCTCACTGATAAGATGACTTGATGCCTTGATAGCCAAGAAATTTTTAATTTTCCACTTGAACGAGTAATCCTCCTCAAATGATTCCTGACAATAAAAATAAACCGGAGAAAACTGTGATTAATATGATGGAACTTCTTTTACACATCAGAAATGCAATTCAAAAATAGTTAAATGCAGAAATATAAATACTAACGTCACTTACGCCACCTGTAGTAACATTGACAAACTGTGATTCGCAGAGCAACCCATCTATTTTGCTATTAGCCATTATTGTCCCTTGTGAATTTAAGTCTCCCTCAACTTGAAAAAGTGAAGCAAAAAGATTTTATTTTAAAACACTAACAACGGATTTTTAATTGTAATTTAAGGCACATCTGACTCAATTTCTCATCAAAAACAAAATTTCGTTTCGGTCCACTGCTCTAGTGCTGGTTTCGGATGTTTGTGATGCGATGCTTAATGCTGACTCCAAACGTTTGCCAACGTAGCATTGAATACCAGACTAGCGTTGCGTTGCAAGAATACAAGTTAAATTACAGCACTTGGCAAAATGTTTTTATTTCTCCCGCTGGAACACAAAACTATTTGTATGGGGAAAGATGATACACTAGAATGAGAAGCTAAAGAGCCATGCAATGTATAGCAGATTACAGCTTGAAGCTAGAGTCATGGAAAAACTGGCAATGCAATATGCAATACGTAGTAAATAACTCAACTAATAACGATGAACGATGAGCGTAAAAAATGAAAAAATGAAGATGGTCTATTCTACTAATTAAATCGACGAATACAATTTCAAACTAAACTAAAACAATTAAAAAAAGTATTTATTGAATTAACATTTTTAATCAGTCAAGTACAAAGAATGGATAGACAAGGTTCTCTTCAGGAATTGCTTATAAACTCGTACAGCATTTCTGAAAATCAAATTAATTACCTTACTATCATACCGTTCCCACATCACTTCATACTAATTGACATCCAACTTGCATACATACAAGATAAAATTAATTGTCCCCCAGATGGGATCCTCCTTCATTCAAAAGCAACTGATCAATATCAACCGCAGTTTCCTTCAACTTTTCGAACAACCCCTTCTCTGCATTTTAAAGTCAACAAAGACCAAATGAAAATATTACTTTAATTAGAACTTAATTTAATTAGAAACAATTAATTGAACGTATTTCTATCAAAAACTTAGTCAATATGGAAAGATAAGTATTTAAACTCAATACCGACTTCGAATTTTACAAACTTTTACAACTATCAAATTAATTTCTTTACAATCACACCACCCATAATATTCAATACACATTTCATTAAAAATTTTAAATCCGCTTCCAAAAAAATTGACAAACAAATGGAAATTAATTGTCTCCAAGAAGAGAGCCTTCCTTATCAAACATCAACTGATCAATATCAACCGCAGTTTCCTTCAATTTCGCAAACAGCCCCTTTTCCGCATTCTTCATTCCCAACCGTTTAGTTAGCCGAGCCAACTTAGCCAAGATCTCCGCCCCGTAAGGTATTGCTGGCAGAACCTTATCCAAAAACTGGGTTAAACCTTCCAGTTGATACATTTCAGCAGCATTGGTCAACTCCAAGATCACATCCTCAGCTTTCCAGTCTTCCTTGACCAACACGCCGCCAATCAAATAATGCAACAAAACCTTCACCGTTTTTCCCGACAACTCCTCTAAAACTAAACAGCTTCCTCCTCCATCCCCTCCTTCCATACCTTGACCTTCCTTCCAATTTCCAGACTCAAACATCGCTTTAAAAACTGGAGAACGACCCGCTAAGATGCCAGTATTCGCACAAAACTCTATCCCATCCTTTGAAATCACTTTGGCAACCTTCCCAAATTCTTGTTGACTGCCAGGGCCAGGGTTGATCATCCTTGTCATGGAAACGCTTAACTTTTGAAGTTACCGTTTCTCAAAGCAATTCACTTCCTCCTGAACGTTCAACTTGTTTGGCTGTACAGCTGGTTTAAAGAGAAGCAATTTCACATGCACCCCAATAACAATACTCCCATCTTCCCAAATCATCTCCTTGAGTGCATTATCATCTTGTGGAATACTCTTTGTCAACATTTCAGAACCCTCAACGAATGGACAACCTTCGCACTTGGCTGCAATTTTAATATAGAAAACTTTCAATTTATGCAAAATTGCAAAACAATGAAGTTAACAATTTTAAGAAGTGGTTATCAATGTACCGAAGTTTTAATGTAAGTTTTAAAAACCTCGCCGTTTTCTTTGATGGTTTGGAAGGAGTAGTTCACAACAGCCCTGCAAACTGTAGGTGCCCTTGTTAAATTCAAAAACATATAGATGACCTTGCTCCTGTATTCCCATTTCAACCCACAATACCAGTCTGTAGGATATCCATGTGATGTCCCAGCCTTAAAGCTAAATTGCTGTTCATTGATAAGACCCGGGGATGACGTGACTGCCAAGTAATTTTCAATTTTCTACTTGAATGAGTACTCTTCCTCAAAAGCTTGCTGAAAGTGAAAAAGTGGGAACAAATAAATTAACTTTGATGGTATCGACTTTACAATAACTTATTGCTGAAACAATTAAATGTAGGATAACAATCTTAACTTCACTTACACCGGTAGTGACATTAACAAAATCTTTTCCACTGAACAACCCATTTATTTTGCTATTAGCCATTGTCGCCTTTGAATTTATGCCAATTTGAAAATAGTACAACAAATAAATACTAGGTCAAATAAAAAAATCCATTATTAGAAAACTACCAACTGATTTAGTTTTATAATTTAAAATAGAACGGCTAATTCAATCTCTTTCACTACTCTCTCTCTCTCAAAACGCAATCACACCAACCTGACTGACCACAGCTCTTCGACGATGGTAAATTTTAAATGTTTTTCTCCCGCCAAATTCCAACCTTTAATTCAACACCGTTTCTTGATATATGGGGTTACTTGATACATAAGAGCCATGTGTAAGGAGATAGATGTAAGTAATGTTTAACCATAAAATAAAAACGACACCTGACCGAAATGTAGCGATTGGCGATATTTAACTATGTTAAAATAATTATGTTAAGGAAATGAGATCACTTATTAAAACACAGTATTACTTTTTCAACCGATATCTTTATTTGATTCAAAATGTACAATTTTAAACAATTAATTCATGACATAGAATAATTTTATATATATACAGTAAGAACGGCAGTCTCTCCTTGCTCAGCCGGGGACGGCTGGATTAACATT
>JAQFZG010001785.1:0-19295 GCA_034695465.1 Entomobrya nicoleti
GAACAAAAATACACCAATGGAGTATCTCAACGTATTGATGACCAATCTCACAAATGCTATTTTGTTAATTAATCCGTGATGTTGGTTTTGTAAAGTGAGAGAGGAATATATTAAAAACTATCGCAATAAAAACAGTATCCTCCATAACTCATTATCATTTAGTTTGTGGCTGTAGAAGAATTCTGAAGGACGATTAGAAAAACTTAATGGCGGCAAAGATTTGAAAAAGGCTAATCATAATTTCATAAGTCCAACTAAATTAACGGCTGAAATATAACAGTTTTTCTATTTTCTTTCCTACAACACGGGCTACTTGAGAATGTGCACATACACTTGAGTTTCTAAGAATATTTTTAGTTTTGTCCGTGACACTTTATATGAAAAATTGCTGGATTTCATTGTTAATTTTATAAAGGTAAATTATGATATAAGTATAGTTGTTAAACTTATCTTAAAGGACATGTCAGGCAAGGATACCCAAACTATAAAACCCATTACTTTTGATTGGGCGTAGTAGTTTAGATATTTTAGCACTTAACTTAACTTAATCACACTTAATTATTTAATCACATAATGTGATGAAGCATGTGAAGAATATTCTTGCGATCAAGGGTAATGGCAAGATTATTCATCCGGAAATAAGGAGCAAGTAAGTTCAAAGAAAAAATTGAGGAAATTGAAAATAAAACGAAATTTGTGGGAAAATTTGTCTGATTTTTTATTCAATGCTGCTTATCATAATAAATTTTTGAAAAAAGAAATATTCAGTTGAGTCGAACCACTTTAACGAATAAAGCTGCTGCTGCAGCAGCGGCGGTGGCGGGATCGTCCTCAGCACACGATTCAAGTGCACCTGGAAGTAAGTTCGATAAAATTTGATTGCTAATTTTTCCTTATTTGTTTTGCATTTATAATTTGTAGGCGAGTAATGAGTTCTCGTAATCCTAAAACGGCTGCGGTTATAAAAGCGAGTAAGTTGGGAGCTGCCGGAAGTGTGTTGGCTCCTGTTGCGCATATTCAAGGGGCTCAGTTCAATCAGCTGCATAGCTCGCAATTTTTGATGCCGCAAAATTCTAATTCGCCTGCGCTTATTTGTGAGTTTTTTTGTGTTTTGTTTGAGTTTTATAATTTGTTTTTATTAATTTTTTTGCATGAAAAATTTATTAATCTTGATTAACCTTGTTAATTAACTGATTTGATTTTAAAGGCTTATTTAAAAAAATATTTTTGCATGAGATTTTAATCTTTTTTATTTTTTTGGGGGTAATTTGGTAAAAGCTGGGTTTGTAATCTTAATTGGTGAAGATAAGTTGGCTTGATTAATTATCTGTTTTAATGGAGTTTTATTGTATTTCCAATTTTTTACAGGTGCTTCCGGTCAACAAGTTCAGCCCGCAACGGCCCAAGCACCTGCAAAGCCCGTGGCACCAGCGGAACCTTTATTTGTGGCGGTGCCTCCAAGACCTCAAAAGTTACTCCATTCAGAGGCGTACATTCGGTGAGAAAATAATTTGTCAATTTATTTGTTGGGGTTACTTGAGTTTTTTTTGTGAAATGAAATTTAATTTGGATATTTTTTTTTGTTTTTCAGGTACATTGAAAGCCTTCACGCGAAAAAGAGGAAGATGACCGACTGGGAGAAATCTTTGAAGGCGACCAAGGAAAATACCAAAGTCCCCGACGAGACCAAGCTACCAAGACACTGGCTGGGAAATGGGGCGGGTGTTCTTGGAACTACTACACAGGCTTTATGGGCTCTCCGGGATTTTATGATGAAGGATACATTGAACTAATTTTTTTCATAATTATGGCTTGACTTTGCATTATGTTCATGTGAAATTGGTTCCTTAACTATCCAAGTAATGTAAAGTATAAATGCGCATATGTATGCATCATCCGACTACTTTTACCCAATGATATATATGTTGCCAAAACTAATGTACGTAAGGTTTTGTGCTGGATGTGGTGAGGAAAGGAAATTTTTTCATCCTTTCTTCAGCATTAATTATTCTTCGTTGCCTCATCAGACAAACGACCTATTTTACTTCAGACACTGACAAGGTATAGTCCTTTGGTGCCGCTCCAATCCAGACATGTGACTTGGCAAATCTAATGTAGATTAAATATCCGTATTCAGTTTTCTGTAAAACTGACATTGGGTCATACAAGGTTCTGGTACCTGTGGCCTTTATTACCGTGCACGATAGATTGGATTAAACTTAATGTCCTCAAACCATGAATATTCCCAAAAGCAAATGATTTAAATGTTGCAAGTTAAGTTTTTAGGCAACTTGTTGAATGAAATACGTCATAAGTATACCTAAATGCCAAGATAGTGAACGTTACTTCATGACATATAAGTCAAACTGCTATAAGCACCAGTAGTTACACAAAACCAAATCTTAGTTTTACAGAAAACTGAATACGGATATTTAATCTACATTAAATTCTGATATAAGAAATTTGCCTAGTCACATGTCTGGATCGGAGCGGCACCAAAGGACTATACCTTGTGAGACGTACCTCGGAATATTGGAAATATCTTTAACATCAATTTTCACCAAGGCCTGGCCGTCCAAAAAATCTTAGTATATCATTAAATCCTCCTTCAGCTGCCAAGCCCTTCATTAACATATTTTTGCATAAACCATTAAAGTTGATTAATTGTAAAATATTGTGAATTTTGAAGAAAATCTAATTTTCTTGCAATAACTTAATAAGAAACAAACAAATAGGGTGTAAATATTTTTGAGGGAAACAAATTTCGGAAAAAAGGGGAAAATCCGGTCGTCTTAAACGGATGAGAACTATATTCCAAAGAAAGAAAGGCATCATACGGGCAATGTTTCACATACTTTGAATCTTGAACAGAAATAAGAAAACAATATGGTATTTCTCAATTATAATTTTTTACAAGATCACAAAACATGTATTACGGTTTTATCGCCCATCTGCTTGTTTATGTTTGGATACAGGGCGACGTGTGGTCTTCGCATGACCACTACTAACCTGTAAGGAAAGTTGTTATAAAATTTATTATATATACAGTATAATCTTAACACGCAACAGTATGTTGTTTGTTTGTGTTCAGTATAATATAATTTACCAGCACTAGCAACATAAAAATAATACTAAAGACAATTGAAATTCCCATTCTAAGGTTATTCATGGTAGCCGTTTTTTGGAATATAGTATTGGATGATTTAGGTTAGCACGTATTTTTAAACAGGTAAGGAATGCGAAAAATATTATGTCAAAGGAAATTTTCAGCAAACCTTTTTTTGCGCAAGTTGGGGTAGGTGCATGAGTTTGTGCAATGATACATTAATGTCGAAAAAGGAAATTGCTGTTACTACGTCAATTTAATAACGGTTCATTTGGTTATTACGGTGAGCCAAAATGCAACTCATTTGTGAAATTATTACTGAAATTAATCTTAATCGCCCATTGTTCTTTTATACTTGTCTGCATGCAATCTCTGACGTAAGGAGATATAGAAGTGTAAAAACTACTGTTAAGCTGACAAAATACATCAAAATGAATGACATTTAAAATACATCATAAAATGTATGCACGAAATAATTTTTTAGTAGGTACAAAGTTCACCCTAATAATTGAAGTTCATTATAAATCGTTATGAAATACACAAAAATTGAGCATGTACAAAAGTTGTATTGAGAGATGTCATTTTATGTGTAACGAATGAGCTATCTATGCAATTTCTGATAATGATAACGATACATGATCTACATAAAGTTATCGTTTCACTGGCAATAACAGTACGAGCGAGAGACATAAATCAATGTAAAAAACTCTGCATTGGAGATCATTCCAAGTTCATTTGAAAATGAACTATATGAAAACGAATGACAAATAGAGTTCGATTTTAATCCCAAAATGCCTTTTAACAACGTATTATAATTTATTCCATACAACGAGCTTCTGGATACCAATTTTTTTTACCAAATTTCTCATCGTATTTGTTCCAAATAATAAAATTCGAAGCCTTGAGATATAAAGGTCTTTTTATTTACTAACTACCTATAAGCGAAGCTAGATAATTAATGAGATCAATATCCCGTCTTTGTGTGCGTGTCTGTATGTCTGTCTGTGAACACGATTTCTCAAAAACTACTTGACCGATTGACACCAAACTTGGCACACAGACATCTTAGGTCAAGACCTATGGGATTGATTTTTATACCATGGGGTCAAACGTGACCGGTGCGATGATATGGGGGTCACAATGTCGCATACATTTTAAATGGCATTTTTTGGACACGTTTATATGGTCAATAGGAAGAAGCCTGTTGAATTTGGGCGAAATCGGTCCAATGGTTTTTGAGTAACGGCTAATTTACGACATTTAAATTGGTATTTTTTATTGTACCAATCGATAGATTACAGTATTGGGACCAAACTTTATCAAGAGACCATAGTCCAAAACTTGATAGTTTTTGAAATATGGCTACTTTAAAAATAATCTAAAAAAGGGCTAGGTCGAATGTTTTCAACCTGTTCATGGTTGAGTTGATTACGAATCATTTTCCCCTTTGGGTCAAGGTGGCCTCAGAGGGTCAGAAATCGGGGTCACCAATGCGGTCAGGATTTTTTTTTGAATCAGCGGCATATTGATTCTCGTCAGTATGCGCACTGGCCGCGTCATGCTAGTTAACTTTTATGAAGCAGATCAAAAATAAATTTTACAAATGATACATCATCTTTGTTATTAGAAACTTTGGTGATATCAGTATTTAATTACAACATTAGCAGATACGTATATATTGGAAAACCAAGTAAAAAAAACGAAAAAAAAGTTCAAGTAAGAAAGGAAAAATGAAAAGTAATTATTTCACAAGTATATATAATTAAAAACTCCCAAAATACTTATGATAATGATTGACGTCCTTTTCGGTGCTTTGTCAAGACCACACTTGTAGGAAGTGTTTCGATCCTCAATTTTTTTCCTGTAGTATTTTGATTGTCATGTGAATCGATACATTTCACGAAATATTTCACGTTTTTCGTTGAGCCTTGTGTTGGGCGTTTAAGTAATTCATCAAAGAACTCTTTGTATTTTGACAGCTTCTCTAACTGTTCATCCCTACTTCTATCATCCCGTTGGTCAAAACTCTTAACTTGACACCAGTCAATCATACTTGATATGTTTTTTGATATCTGGTACAAATAAAAATTTGTGTTGATAAGTGGAAGGTTAACATTCCACTGGCGCTCCCTAGGCTTGTTGGTAAGATACACGTTAAAAACTGCATGCTTTTCCTGTAAATACGTAAATATTTGTAATTTTAATTTGTTTTGTAAAACGAATATTATGGCTCCTCAATTAAAATTCGCTAACTTACGTGGTCAATTAAAGGTATTTTCTCTTCAGCTTTTCTTCCAGTCATTATGAATACGATATTGTTGCCATTTGTACTCAGATATTTGATGAAAAAATCTGTGAATACTGACCAGATTTTTTCCCGATAGGTTAACCAGGCGTTAAACATGAGTACTCCTGAAAAAAGTTAATTATGATTTTTAAATATGTAATTGTATAAATAAACATATGTATATGGGCCAAGAATACTGTATAAAAATACCTTGTTGAACCCATCCATCCAGTAAAAGGTTTTTCATGTACTCGTCCAAGACTTCACTTGGAATTTCAAGCTTATGCTTCATTGTACTATTTTCGTCAACAATTTTCAGCTCAAAGTTGAGAAAGCTTAGAATGATTTCATTTGATTTACTACTGCATCCATGGTACGCAAACCCACTTTGTGTACCAAAAGGGGATGGATGTTGGCCAAGAATGACGACTCGTGTTTGTTCTATCGGAAATGCATTCATGAAGTTAAAAATCATGAAAGGCTTTTTGTGGCTGTATTTGTTTCTTACAATCATGTATATCTAATGGGGGAAAAATAATAATTGTTAAAATAATTATTAAACCTTGCTATGAAATTTTACTTTGTTTGTTAATTTACCTTTACAAGATAAACCCAAAACTGAAATATTCCATCCATTTCAGAGTAGGTGATACCTAATGCTTGATATATTTCGTGAACGACCGTTATTTCTTTCGTGTCCTAAAAAAAATACACAGCCAAAATAGCATTTTCAATGTGAAAGGTAATTATTGTTTTTTCTTTGTAGGGTTTAATGAAAACGTTTACGTTTTATTAATAAATGACTTTTGTTTAGTGTGCTAATTTATGTTTCAAAAATATTACAACTTACACTATCGATAAATTTGAAGGATGAGAGTATCCTAAGAAATGATTTTATAGCAGGGCTGAAATATCCAAACTGTGGAAAAAGTGTGGAAAATGTCTTTGAAAACTTGTTTCCTTTGCTGCTGTCTGATGTGAATGCAGAGTTAATAATTTTATCCACATCATTTGGGTTAGTAGCAATTCGCTTGAAAACTGTTTCTATCGTATCGAATTTACGATAAACCCGTCTTAAAGTCCATCCCGGCTTGAACTGCTCATCCTTCTCTAAAGCTTCTATTACGCATTGTAAACATTTTGGGTTTTTTCGAAGTGCGCTGTAAAATCTAAGACATTTGCTTGACAAACCAATGGAATCGATCTGAAATATATATAGATATATATATATATATATATACACTAATTATATTTGCACTATGAATCGCTTAAATATCAAAAAATACTCTATTTACTTTCATATTCCTCAAACGATGCGGCAACCCATGTGAGCATGATTCTTCCAAGTAATCAAGCAGACTGGTTGTGATTTTCGTCGAATGACAAAGAGTGCTACAGTTGTTTGACACGTGATCTCCCAACTGCTCAAGTACTTCGACCGACATTGAAAGTACAGGTAAGTTGGGATGCTTTGGTGAAAGTGAAAATGTGTCCCGTAGTTTATCTAAAAATTATATACATTTAAAAATTTCTAGTTTACAATGGTTACAAATACAAAGGTTCATAAAATTATAAATTTTGACATTAAAATACCAGATTCTTCCCAGAGTTCACAGTTGTCTAAGATATCCAGTAGAGCGTTCAGCGTTGACCCTTCCTGTTTAATGGCAGCCCATATTGTTAACAGCTCATCGAGTGCGAAATAGAAACCATTGTCTTCCGAGTATTCACATTTTGTTGGGCGGAAGTCCTCATTTTCAAGACTTTTGCAAAATTTTCTCCATACATCGTAAGTGTTCAGCTTGATGGAGGAGCTTAGTATTTCACACACTGTATCTAGGTCAAATTCTATGTAAAAAAGTAAATAAAGGACAGATTTTAAAGTATCATTAGGAGAAATGTGACGCATTTTTTTGCTACATAAATCACACAATTAGGGCAATATAAAACATTAAGGCTATGCAATTCATGAGACCCGTTATATATTGGGGAACCATAGTCTATACATTCATTATTATATATTTTTTACATTAATAAATATTTTCTACACTTAAAAACTTTCATACCTGATGTGTGAAGACAAATGGAGGCCATTTTGATGATATTAAATACTACGATATTTGTATTTGTTTGCTAGTGCCTTCTATTTCGACTTCGGTTACAAATAATTGTAATATGACAAGATCTTGGATGTTAAAAAATATTTCCAAAATTTCTAACCGTTATTTACTGCATTGGTCCGAAGACTTTTGTCCTGGGACAACCGGTATTAACGCCCCAAAATACCCTTCAAGTATTTGTTTTTGCAAGTGACATACACAATGACAAACTTTTGATTCTGAAAAGGGATAAATGAACTAATTAGTTTTTATTTATCGTCCAAGATACTGGCCAGTGAACTGCGTCCATTCATTATAAACATGTTAATGATTCACTTCAAAAGTAATTCATCATAAAATCATACTCTCTTTTTTGTTTGAGTGATGTCAACAGGAAAAACTGTGTGCAAATACAATATGCGATGTACTGTACTGCATTACAAATATATGTGAAGGCACAAAATGTAAATAAGTGCAAATTAAACCCATGTTCGTAAAATAAAGGTGGAAAACAACTCGTGATTTTTTTAATTCAATACAAACGAGCATGTCAACCATACTTTTTGCATAAATGATTCAAGCACAACTTTTTCAAGCTGTGAAGTAGGAAAGTTTCCTGGTAAAAAATACGTGCCACTTACGTACATAAAAACTGTTGACAATGCATGAATAATTGAGATTAATAAAATATGACCTAAAACGTGTTTATTATAAAATGATTTCGAACAACCGTTATGCATGGTAAAAGATTACACGCAATCTGGACAACCGTTAAGTCAAATTTTATTTGTTCTTTGGTCAACATGTTGGTTAAATTGAATTTACTTTATTTTTAGCTTGTCAAAATAGAGCACCTGGCCTGATAACAATTGATCCCAATATGCAAATATATTTACACAAGGTTTCGCTTTTACCTGACAGCTTTTTAGTATTAGACGTTATCAAATAGTTCCGCTTATCATGTGATTGACCATTAAATTACATCATATACTAGCATTGCCACTGAGTCCAATAAATTTATGGTACTTACTGATATTTCTACCACCCACACCACTCGACACCAAAATTTGAAATTACTGCTATATACATTAATGCTTACACTACCTACTTAACTGTTAAATATTGCTTATATGTATACACATTTAAAAACATGGTTAACTAGAATGTATGTATAATTAATGAACAGAGTTGATAGACTTGACATAAAATATTTATTTAAAAAATTAATCAAACATACTTTATTAGTTTTACAGAGATATTTGAATACAAGTGTCCTGAAAAACGTAAACACATAATTATTGAAAAAAATTAAAAAATGAGCCTAACAACTAATCTAACAAAAACTACCACAAAATATACGTTTCAGTCAGTTTCCGGTGTAGTTATACTTTGTAAGCATTTTTTTGGTGCATGTTTAAAAAAATTACTAGTTTGTTAAGTTAAGCCATGCATTTATTCCACCGGTCAGCTCGTCCTTTTTAATTTCGTCAGATATATGCATGTCAACATATTTCAAACAAGTTAGACCATCGGCCTCCTCATAGTCCCACTTTACACAGTCAAGTGTAACTAAATTATCAACAACTGTGTAGTCATTTGTTTCACAAGCCTTTCTGAATATACCTATTGCAAATATTTTGTCTTCGGGCTTTAGTTTCATGTGGTTAGGGTCTAATTTGTGAGGATCTATGACGTTAAGGATGGATTCAAAGAGCTGATCATACTTACATTTTAATGCAAAGCTCAAGATATCATGAACTTGACTATAGTCTATGTCATCTGCAGAGAGTTTTACAACCTGTGCCACCATTTCCTCTGAGGACATCCTATTCAGAAATTCCACTATGTTACCATAAACAAATTTCTTGTCTTCGGGATCCACTTGAAGAACTAGCCAAAATTGTTGACACATCTTTGTTCCCAATGGCCCTGCATCAGTAAGACCAATAATTTTTTCTATTAGATATGCAACCAGGTAGTCATTTACCGTCCCCTGTAAAAAGTCTGACATGGGAAGTGAAGATGATGAGATTCGATCACCAAATAAGTCAGTAAAGTACTTAAACTTAGACAAGTCAGGTGTAGAGTCAGGAAACTGTTTTTTAAACGATTTGATTAAATATGGCCACATTAAAACTGTCTTGTTTACGTAATGGTGGTAACTAGGGTAATAGTTTTTTAACTGCTGATTTACAAGGTCGCTATGTATTTGTGTAATAGTCAGAGGGTTGTGACGTTTAAGTGGCTTTCCCAACTCAACGTACTTTTTCATGGCGGAGCACCAAACACTGCAAACAAATGGGGTTTCTATTAAATTGCCTAAATTTTTACATTGAAGTTTATATTTTTCTTTTAGACTATCTATTCTAGAGTTTCTATTAGTTGGAGATGTCTTAGCAACATCATTAAAGAAATGTGCTATAAAACCATCAATGTCAATTGGTTCTAATTTAAATTTCACACTAGTTCTAAACCAGTCGCTTTCAACGTCCATTTCAGATGATGACGTGACAACAAATTTGATATTGGGAATTTGAACAGAGTTTTCAATAAAAAGCGACAACAAATTTATTTCTTTGTTGTTCATAAGATCGCTGAAGCCATCAATTAAAACATAAAGTACTTTGTTTAAACTATTTTGATGCATTACTATATCCTGTTCTAGCTTACTTGACCGCCATAATTTTTCTATGATGACCCTAATATCATACATCTCATTTTTCTTAAGTTTCTTCACTAAATCAGTGGCATTTTGAAATGTGACTAATTGGTTTTGCTCTTCAAGATAACGACCAATAGATGATAAAAGCCATGATTTTCCCATGCATGCGGAAGCATAAATTAACGTTACAGTTTTCCTACTGAGTAGATTATGTTTTATGGTAATGTCATTATCGAGGTCACCATTAGTTGACTCAAGGAAACGGCCATAAAACTTTTTGGAATTGAAATTTGTCGGAATTCCAGTGGACAGCAAAGCTGGGGAAGTATCATGCATCAATTCTAAAAGTTTGCTTTCGCTTATGTCGTTTATGGAGTTTACCGTGTTATGAATTTTTGAAAGCTCTAACCTAGACTTTGAGTTTGTTTGAACAAGAAATGGCTTTTTGAATAACTCTTTTTTATATTCGTTATTCAAGTCGTTCCAGCATAGCTCAACGGGAACAAAATTTTGATCGAGCTGTTCCAAAACGTTTTTTGAAATTTCCCTAACTTCTCTAAATGTTTTATTGGTGTAAATGAATATTTGTTGGAAGTTACGAGCGCTCAAATACATTTTCTGGTAAAGCAATGCACACATGATGTCATCAGTGAAAATGTACAATGCGTTGATAACGTCAGATGACAGATTATGCACTGCAGTTTGCTTAAATGTTATAGTCGACTTTGGCTTTAGTGTATCTTGTTTAAATCGTTTGAGATTAAATCCTACCAGAATCCTGTTTTCCCCCGTTGTGTTTAACTTTCGATCAATTTCACAAGTTAAGTTCCGAGCCCCTGTGCTGTTATCTAAACTCAAGGTCATTACTACTATCTCGTTTGGTGTGTATATTCCACCTAAAAACTTGCTGGTCGGATATTTCATGAAATGAACATGTGGTCCTCCAACTATATTAATCGAATGAAGTAATAAACCTGAAAAATAAACATTAACGGGTAACCAATTAAATTAAAACCTTAATTTCTTCAAAACATTTATTAAATTTGAAAATACTTGTAACTACCCGAGGTATTTTTGGCCTCATCTGCTGAAAATTTGTAAAAACTCGTCACTACGTCCTCCAGCCTTACAGGAATCTTAGACATTTTAGCGTTTTCTCCCACGTAAAACTTTTCAATAAAGTGTCGTCGTAAATTGCAATCTTCAACGGTTCCAGGTAACTTAATGTACGTTTTATAGTTCTCTATCGCGTGATTATAAGCAACAAATAGCAAATCTGGAAATTTTTCAATCCAGTACTCAAGATATCCTTCAGCTATCAATTTTCGAATGCGGGATTGCATTTGTTTTACTTTTACTTTATCATCTTGAGATAACTTATTGTATCCATTGACCTTCGTATCATATCTGCAGACATTTGTTAGTTAAATATTGTAATTAAATTAATTTTGATAAAATAGATTTTACTTAATTTTCGAATATATTTTTTTATCTGAATAAAATTGTTTCTATAACTCACTTATGAACGTACAAATTCCTAATGGCGCGCATCATATCAAACCAGTGATGTCCATTGTAGGAGTATTCAGTGTATTTTAGGTATTCCCCAATAAAGCTCATTGATTTCATTTGCCCATTACACTTTTCTTCCTTTTCCCATACTTTGTCCAGCCAGCCACATCGACCATTGTGAACTAGTTTATTTATTTAAGTACACTGGATTACAAGGTGAAGTCAAAGAAGAACTTTTCTTATTGTTTAAGTCGTTTATAATATTGTGTATATCAGTAAACCACCTTCCCTGATGGATAACCTCAAAATATTCTACAAAGAAACTTAGCATTTTATACTTGTCCCAAATTAGGGGATGAAATAACAAATAAAAACCGAAACTCATTTTCTTTGTCGATCAGCAAAAAAATCCTCTAAAACAAAATAATATGTTAACTTGAGAATAAACACAATATATTTGAATCAGTCGTCACAGCTGCAAAAAAATATCAACCGGTTTTTTTCATATTATTTTTTCCGATATGTTTTAATCTAATCTTTTATCCTTATCACAATAAAGTCATGAGGCACCCATGGAAAGGTTTATTTAGTAAAAAAAATATGCAGTTGTTGTAATGACCAAATTATGATTGAACTGGTGGGATAGAACAAATAAGAGAATTGTATGAATGAAAGTTCCCAGTTCTCAAATTATATGGCAAATATACAAACTGGCTTAGAACAATAGTTTCCCTATTTGTAAACCAAAGTTATTGCAAATAAAAATGCGCTTATCTACCAGTTGGGAACATGTCATGAAATATATTGCATGGTTCTTATCATTTTGCGCGTACGTATGATAAGAGAGAAATGTTGTTTGATTTATGATCATAAAATTGGACGAATTTGTTGATCAATTTGTGAAAGACAACGTGTGAATATACATATTTTTATTACTCATAAATACATTTAATAACGCATATATTCTTAAGGTGCTTGTAAATCAGCCTACTTTTTTTAGAAATCTGTTTTCAGGATTTCTGAACTTGATAATTTAGCTATCGTTTTGCACAATTTTGGTAAAAAGATATATCTGAGTTTATACAATGCTATTTTATTAAGGAATAAGGAAGCATTATGCACAAAAACACATAAAACACCACTAAAGGCCTAGATTAGGTCTAGAAAGGCCTAAATTTTTGATACTTTGGATGAAGTACTAATTTTGATGATTACTTTGTACGAACATATTGAAGAGTATCAAGAGAAAAAGACGAGCTGCCTGACTTTATCACTAATGTTAACTCACATGGATGACATGTTGGGTCTGATTACAGACACAAAATTGCGGGAAAGTTTGGAACGAATGAATTTTTATATTCATGCTAATCTCTTTCTGGAGAATTATCAGATACGAATACATGCGTTTGCATAGTGGGCATTTCTCTTTGCCGGTTACTATCTCATAAACGAGAACAAAAACAAAGTTTAAAGCAACATAAAACGTAAATCATTTCAAGATGTTAAATATTGGCTAAACATACATTAAATAATAATACAGAATTCCATAGTAAAAACTATTTTATGGGAAACGAATACATTTGAGATTCTAAACTCAACGTTAATTAACTAGACTCTAAACCCATGCTGCCCCCACCGTTAATTAAGCCAAATCCCAAGTTAAATAAATTTAAATGCTAAACGCTACCCTAAACTTCATGCCAAATGAAGAACAAATGCTGCGCCATTAACTGCACCCTATGCTAATCCCCATACTAAATGTTGTACTAAACTAAATGATAAACCTAATGCTAAATCCCATACTTTACTCCATACTAAACGTCATGCTAAGGCACATGCTCATTGGAATAATGCATTAGTTCGTACATGGTTTATCATTAGGTTAGTTTCCTTAAAATATATGGTTTAGCATTTTGTAGTCATAAAGCTTTATGATAGTAATAATTCTAAAAATGAAAAAAGTGAAAATGGTATGAACTAAATGTGTAAGTGGGCGTGTGTAAAAACTATTTGTATATTGCCAATATATTTATTTTTAATCCTTTAATTTAATTTTGATGTAAGAACTTTGTGTATCCTTATATCAAATTATATAAAATGATACGGTTCCTCATGCGTATCAATGACGTGTAATTATAAACACAAGAATTTTTCGTCATACCACTTGAGTGACAAGAATATATTTTTGTGGTGCAACATTTATTTAAATTATTTTTCTAATTGCCCTATTCTTCGCATGACGTCAAGTGTGAAAAAAGCGTTCAACTGATTTCTATCATTTGGGTTAAAATTTCTTCATTAACACCATGAGCACACTAGGATGCGACCATGATATGTCATATTTCATTATACTATTTCAACTTTAATAAAAAAAACCATGATTATAACTGAGAAGACTTAAAAATGATAAAAAAGTCAAGCATCATGATCGATCAGGTATACAAATAAGGGTGAACCAATTTTTCAGACTCTTCACAAAAAATGAATGCAAATATATTTCACAATAATTTACACATGAAAGTTATCTGTGATAAGAAATTCATTAAAATGTGGGTACGATATGCAAAAAAATGATAACTCATTCATCATTCCGCTCATCAAAATCGAACATATTTATTTTTTGGCTGGGAAATAAATAAAAATGAAGCAAGTTATATTTATTTGCTGTTTGTTCACAATTTGGGTATTTGAACTTAATGGAGCCCCAACTCAACTACAGCCACATAATGGTAAAGAAAAATTACTGCTACTTAGACACATTTACTTAAGCAAATATATCTAATAAATATTTTTTTCAAAGGATTACCAACACCCAAATTAACTTTGGTTGCTATGGTCGATGGAAAGGGATTTTTCCTGGATAGAATACTAACTGGTCGGGTAAGCCAGTAGCTTAATTATATTTATTTAAAAGTATTTTACCACTTTTAAAATAATATTTCGCGCTCTATTATAGAATCGAAGTGAAGCGATAGAATTTTGTGTAACTTTGGGAATGCGACTTGCTGAAATAACATCTGCTGACCAATTTTCCGTATTGGACCAAGCCGTTGTAGAGGAATGGGCAGGGGGCAGTGGTAATGCAGACAATTAAATTCTGACTTTATTCTTGGCTTTTGAATTATTTTTTTAAACATTTTTATTTTTAAATGTGTATTATGCAGCAACATGGATAGGTGGTGTACAGGCCAAGGGTATTCAGCGGTATGTTTGGGAAAGTAGCAATGAAACCGTGACTTCTGCATACATTCCATATCGAGAGAGACTTGGGGAAGATTACATGCAAGGCTTGCATTTCACTAAGAATATAAATAGTTCGTTTATAAGTAACTCGTTAGCAACGGAGAGATGGACGTCGACACTATGCGAAACACTTCCGAATAACCAACAAAACTTACCAGAGGCCCGTAAAATTAGTTTTTAATTTTTTTTATGTCAAATTCGATTTAGAATAAATAAAAGTGCGAATACAATCAGGAATATGTATATTTTCTTTGTAGCATACGTTGTATCTTAATTAATTAATATCCGAATTAATTATTTCAATTCAAAATAAATTTCAATCAATATTTAAATCTTTAACTCTTCATATTCCTCAATAAGTTTAACAAGTTCCTGCGCCGTTTCCCTCGTTTTAAGGATTTTCCCCAATCCACTTATTAGTCAACCCTTCCATTATAACAGGCCAGTCATTTACATTAACCCTATAACAGGCCTGTACACTGTGCTGTAGATTGTTGAAGAAATAGTAGACCAAATCCAATGCCGGAATATTGTTCCGAATCAGTTGGAAGTCAATGGCAACATTATGTATATTTGTTTGGGTGGGGCTATCCACCAAAAACATCATGGTATTGTTCCAATAATCCCTACATACAAAAAATATATATAAATGGGGTCGTTCATAGAAAACGTCTACTTTTTAACAAAATTATAGGTAAAAACTTACCCGTGACCAAGAACCAAGAAATTAGGTTCGTTTTCGTATATTTTAAGCCATCCAAAACAAGAAGCATTGGTTTTCTTTTTTCTCCTATCAACTCTCTTAATTTTTCTGCAGTTTCCTTGTTAAGAGTACAGCTATAATGTTCTTCAAAACAGGCTCAAAGTATGCCTCAAAGTTTAGATAAGGAAATTTCTCAAAGAATTTTTGAGGGCATCGCAAGTTTCAGCGCAAGTTTCCCATCTTCAAGGTTCTGTCGTTGATTTACATCTTGTATCGAGTAGCCTTTGTCCAGCACCAGGTTTTCAAGGCAAATTATATTCTCATCGGCGTAGTAGCATTTTGGGTAGAATTCCAAAAAAGTCTGGTTTGAAAATAAAATATTGATCGTTTTATAGATTTGCTTTGCAAAAAATTATGACATTTTTTTGAGAATTGACCCCTTACCCTTTCAATTTCAATAATTATAAGCGGATCAAAATATATTGTATTTACACGTTGGTTTCCACATATTTCACACAAGCAAAAAGTATTTCTCTTATAAATTGTATAGTCAAGCCACAAACACTGCGTTCGTGTAGTAAAAATACCAGAGTCGACAGTAGTAATCCTACAAGAGGTATTAGACAAAGTGAATATGCCTGGGTAGCACCATGTCCCAACGTAATTTGATCTTGAAAACTATTCACCTTAAAAGTCGTTTTCATCTTGATAGACCAACTTAAATGTTTTTCCCACCTTGCTTGAATACCAGATTGAAAATGGTTACTAAGTTTAAGAAATAGGGTAGATGGAAAACGACCAATAAAACAATATCCTTCAAAGCTATCACTAATAACATCCCTTCCTTTAAACACTGGCTTATTTTTTGTTTTTAGCTTAGTGTACATTGGTTCAACAACCTTTTCGGGAATGATAGCTGCAGACTTGTTACAATTTGTTAGATGTGTTTCCAGATGATTTTCAACTTGTGCAGCACTTGTAGTCAGGGAATAATTGAAATAGGGTATTTCAGAGTTTTCCAGATACCACCACATTTTTCTAGAAACCTCGTTTTGTAAATATTTTAGTCTGATCCATTTCAATCTCGAAATGTCCATCCATACTTCCATCAAGAGTTCTGACATAATCGGAAATGCCTCGTGGTTACTTTCCCTCTGGTATTCTTTTCGCATATGGATCGTCGATGCGTTTAAATTTTCATACACTTGCTTTGTCAATTCGACTGGTCGAACAATTGTAGTAAATCCATTGTCCACTAAACTTTGAAATGTATCAAAACGAACCAAGGGTGGTCCAAGGGTAAGTTCTGTAATATTATCGCCCTTGTACAGATTACCTAAATAGAATAGCGAAACATGAAATGAGTGCAAAAGAAAGGCAAAATGTCGAATTTCGCCTTAAGTCTTTAAATCTAAAAACACTTGCACCCTGGTCCAATGTCGTAGCAACTAAGTCAAAAAGTACACATTTTGTTTTAATTTGATGATATTTGTTGGATGAATATGACACGTATTTCATTATATGAGTTAAGAAAATTACACTTAAGATCAAAAGTGACCAGGTTGTTCTATCAAACACACCAAGTAAACCTTTCAGTTGATTAATCCAGTGAAACTGGTCTTTATGACAACTTATAAAAAGTAACTTGTTTCGTTCAAATATAAGTGCTGGGTGTAATATAGCTAGTCTAGTTGTGCTAACTTGAGATGACTCGTTCTTATTGAGAGTTACATCAATCGAATGTGGAATCATGTCTGCTATTACGTTGAGCCTGGTTTTATCATGAAACCAACCGACGAGATTAGTGTTGTCCAAAGACGTTTTCCAAAATATTAGATTAAATGGATCACATGGGTTGCAGTATGGACAATGTGCATAAAGCCTGGCAATATTTGCAAGTATATTCAAAATAAACACACCTTCCAAAATTTGTAGAACTGTAGACCTAGCAAGAATTGTGGCTACCCATGTATCAGCGGTAGTTTTATTGTAGCAGCTTGAGTACTTTGAGCGAGCACAAATTAGCAAGAAAAACTTTGGTCTAATGGACAGGTGCACATTTGTCCATTGCTCATGTTTCTCATTATACTCGTAATTGAGACTAAATATTTCTTTTAGCACAATGCCAAAGTTGTGTTGTTTCCTGTACAGTGGAGGATTTTCGTATTGGTTTGTTGGATGCCAATAGATAATTGCTTCACACCTACTGTTTCTTGCTGTCATGGTGAATTTATCAGTAAAAGTAGAACGTAAAAAGTTCTTTGAGAGTTGGTTGTAAAATTTTAATACTGTGCTGTTTACTGAAGTATATCCTTTTCCCTTGAATCGAGACAAATTCATTTCCAAAACCCATTCAAAATTGTTTTGAGCAGAAGACGGCTTCCACTCGTATGGATACAAGACATTAATTGAGCTGAAGTATATAAAACGTATGAGTAAAATGGGACGAGTCAAGATTTGGAAATCAATGTCCAAACCGTTGAAATTGATTACTCTTGTTGTGCAGTCCGCGAAAGCGTTTAGTGCGCTAATCTCTTTGCGTAAAATTGGTAATTGGAAAGCATAAGCGTGAACGAGTAGGTAGAGAAAAAATGTACTTGTTTTCTTGTCTGTCGAAAACATTTCTACAACAATGGCTTAATATTGCTTATTGTAGTTATTTATTTGATGTTGAGAAAGTATTTATGGTTGTTGTATTACATACCAACTTAGAAAATATATTATTTAAATCCAGTTAATTCTCCAAGCCAGTTTCTCTCCTGTTGGAAGGAACAACTCGTCTGGGAAATTTTTGTATAAGTACATTAATTTCGTGATTTGTAACATGGTTATATTAAACGTTACAGTGTTTGCACGTGTCGCCATATTTTTTATGTAGTCCAAATACATTAGCTAATTATTTATTATCTAAACCATTTTCAACTTTGACGTAAGTAGTTATAAAAGCTTTTATTTAATATTTCTTTAAATATATACACAATAATTTTTAATACATACATATATCGAATATATGAAAAATAGTAGTATTTGCAAAACCTTAATTAAATTTTCTGATGGTGTACAACAAAATATTGTGAATTTTTTTCTTTAAATACGATAATAATTAAGTATAAATCCTAAAAAAAATCGTGAATATGTAACGGATGATTTGAGGTCGCGTTACTATTATGAATATAATGTTTGCCTTGGTGTGTGACTTTGTGTGATTGCTGGAAAAATGCAAATTATTATAATAATATATCATTGAACAATGGAAAAGGCAAGATCGGAATTTAAACAGACTTTAAGTTAACTAACTGTAGCCAGAGAACACGGGATGATAATAAATAAGAAGAGTAATATTTTAAGGGAAATATCTTGATTAATTGAAATGTACTATTTTATTGAGCCGGTAAAACAAAGGCCGAGCTCAAAACGAAATTAATTAATGATTAAACATAAAACTTATTTTAAGTGGAAGATACATAAAATATTAATGCATGAAGGAACTAGTATTTTATACAATATTTAGAATTAAATAGAAATTGTAATTTAAACTTTGCACTAATTCCCTAAATTGAAGGCCTTCATTCTTAACTATGAAATAGATCCTTACTTGCAAGAATATACAATAGAAAAGTCTAAATCTTCCTCAAAGATTGGCTTTCGGGGGGCACCCCTAAACCGAGGTGAGGAAGAATCGT
>JAQFZG010001786.1:0-19294 GCA_034695465.1 Entomobrya nicoleti
TTCCCAACAAATATGGTACCCGAATCTTTTGAATCTTCAAAATCCTCGAAAATACCAAGCTGTTCTTCGAAAAAAAAGAAATAGACTACTGATTGCAAAGATACGTTCCCTCAGGGCATTACTTTCTTTCTTTCGTTTTTTTATCTTATCTAAATTCCCTTTTCCCACAAACTAACGCAAAAAAGCTTTGAACACTCAAATATATTTATCAGCAAAAAAATAAATGTTTATCCTTAACGCCCACATGGTAAAAAACCCTAAGCCACCAAACCAAATTTCGAGTAAAAAGCTTTTTGCCATTTCGTTTTGTGGAAATACACACACCATCAAGTGGAAGAGATAAGAGGATTGCCACGCATTTGTTTTGGTTTGAAGGTGAAAGTTGCTTTCACTTTTGGGATCCCAAATTTGAACAAAAAAATGCAATGGCGGGAATGGTGGAATGAATCCGACAATAGAAATATATTGACCTGCCTTTCTACTTAAATAAATATATTTTCTATTTTGTGGAAAAAAGAACACAAAAACGATACACGATTTAGATAAGATAAATATATACATATTGGCAAAAAGGTACATTGATTTTCCAAAAGAAAAGAAAAAAACAAGCGTCTATAGTCTACCCTTTTCGATTTACACTGAATCCATGTAACAATTGGAGACAATCAGGGTCACACCAAAATAAAATGTGGAACATTAACACGAGAAATAATATTGGTATAGCATAACATACACTTGTTATACGTCACAAGGTTAAATGTATTGAGGTCACAAATATTTGCAACAAAAACTACGTCATATTTTATTTAGTAGCGAATCGTTGTTCTGATTTGTGATGTCGTCTAACAGTTTATGCAGTTGTCTGTGAGATATTTTTGTTGGCAGTGATTTCTAAATTGAATTTGTTTACATGCTTATTTTGAGGGTAGTAGTAAATTTATGGTAAGTGAATGAAATAAAAGCTATATATCATTTTGTATTATAAACAGTTGTAATCTTTTTTGGCAGGTTGAAAAGAAAGAAAGTTGGATGTAATGTTGTTGTAGCAGAAGGGCAATAAATTTTAGATGGTGAAAACGTTTTTGAAAGTGGAAAAGAGACATGCCGTTAGCTTTGAGTTATTTGGTGTGTGAGTATATTGTGCAGGGCAAAGTGGAATAAATGTGTTGACTGCAGTTTAGTTAATTTTTATTTGGGAAAGAAGTTTGATGACAGTAAGTATTTCAATAAAGTGAATGCAATACTTATGATGGGATCTCTTGTTTGGTTATTGTACTTATTGGAAAAAATTGGCATGTTTTATTCTGTTCTGGAAAACATAGATATTTTCAGGAATTAAGAAGGGATTGCAAAAGATATTACTAAGAATTTTTGGTATGTTTCAAAAAAGAGATCAGAAAATCGTGTAAATGATCTTAGGTTTTAGCGATTCTCTATATTCAATAATTAATGAGCTATTTTTCTAAATCCTGAATGTGTAATGATGGGTTAAATGTATTAAAATGAGTATATAACCGTTCTGTTTTGCTTATTTCCTATGTGCAAAAGCCATAAAAAGACGACTCCATGAGAATTTTGCTCCTCATCTCAAAACCTCTTCTCTTGAAAGATTTTTCTTTCGCTACTTCAGCTGATCCATCATCCAAATACAACCCATTTTCAATTTTATGAATTTTGTGTTAATGTGAAAAGGTATCAAAATATGAGAGAATGTAATGCTAATATGGACATGAGATTGATGGCAAGTTCTTGGTGTATGTCTAGAATAATTAAGTTAAAAAGTCAGAACAAATATAAAAAAAGGATTTTTGATCAAGCTGAAACCATACACTTAGAACCTTTTAAAACTCACAGAAATATAGTAAACAGTGAGCACTTTCGATAAACAAACAAGATGCAAAATTTTCGGGGAGAGTAAAAGATGATTTCGTACACACGTGTGAACAGCTCTTCAGCAAAAAGTCAAAGGTTTAAAAATAACTACTTATTTGTTATTCCACGAATACTACTTATTTCTGGAGCAAATAAGTTTTAAGATACGAAAGCAAAGACATTGTGGACTATATTAGCTACATTCACAATCATTTAAGTTTATGCATGATTACACATCGTCTCATACAGGTCAATAGCTGTATTTAATTTTCTACTTTACATCTTGTCAAATTTCCTTGTAAAATTCATTAAAAAATTTCGGAATCAAATTGATTTCACTTCACTTGTTCAACACGTCATTGTCCCATTCATGCTATTATTCATAAATCTAACGATGCCATTGTTACTGGCGCTTGTTAAAGCTTTATATATTCAATTTTAAATATACTATATAGTCAAATAAATTGTATACAACATTATTATTACAATTCACTTATTTACAAATGTAAGTAATATTATCCATCCCCAAAAATATATTGTAAGACAAGTGCAAAAAGAAAACTTGTATTTTCCCCGTACTCCCATCCAATAAAAATCGTAAGCAGAAGCACATCATAACTCAAACGTAAAAAAATACCAAGCTTCTATATATCACATATATTTTTTTATTATGGAACCCCAATATTTCACCGAGAATGCGTAAAGAACAATACGAATACACCATCTTATTATTTTGTATCTACAACCAGTAATAATATGATCCTGTATATCATCCTCAGATTACATGGATGTTATAAATTTTGCACATGATCTCATCTGAAACGCACATAAAAAATAGAATATCATGTAAAAAAACCTTTCTCCCATTTTATTTTATTTTTTTTAAATATTTTTTATTTATCTCAGTTTATATTGTATTTTTATGTAGTATATCTTCAAATATCAAATCCAGACGATAGCAAAGTGTCACATATTTCACAATACACAAAACTGTAATATTGCTCCCGAACCTCTGTAATAAAAAATGTACATGAATCTTTTTTTCTAAACCAAGCGTAAAAACAGTTATGAGTTTTTTAACTTTTTATAGCTTTTTTCTAACGAAAAAATGAATCGTTTCGATCCGCAAAATGAAAAGTTGGAGGAAAAAGTAATATTTTTTCTTATGATAAGTGCGAAAAAAGTAAATATGTAGAAAGTTAATGCATTTCGATTCTTTATCTCTGGTTACAATTTTATGTCTAGGTTGTCCCCACGCAATTTACTCCAGAATGTTTTTTTTATAATAATGGCAAAGTTAAGAAATATATTTTCTTTAAAGCTGGAAATATATTTTCAAGAAATGTTGAAAGGTGTCTGGGTGAAAATGGTTTAATTGGTTGTGGATGGAAGGAAGGACAGGATGTAGCGAGTAAGGTATGTGGTATACTTGATAAACTCTTGAGAAAATACGGAACGGGTTGAGTATTTTTTTTGGAAAGGCTGTTGATGTACTATTGAGGCTAAAGTGGTGGTGGTAGAAGGTGAAATGTGAAATATTGTAAAGTTTTCTTTGGGAAAGTGAATTTGGAAAGGAAGAAAGTTTTTTTAGGAAAGGGAAAAGAAAACAGTCAAAATGTCTAAGAGAAAGTGGAATAAAAAGCTTTTTATCTGTTGAAAGTCAAAAGGAAAAGTAATTTATTCGTAAAAATAAATCATGGGTTAAGGCTCCATTATAAAACCTGAGGTTTTTTGAGATACTGCTTAAGTATAGAAATGTAAGTTGAATAAGTACAAAGAAGATAAATAAATGGAGGAAAAGTTAATGGAATGTTGGTTTTTAGGTTGTTTAATGTATACTGAAGTAGGAAAACTTGAAAGAACGTTGAACTTTGAAAACTTTGGAGAGCAAAATATTATGGTTCTTTTGGTGTGCTTGTAATACAAGTGTTGCAAATGAACTCAACGGGAAGCTTTTATAAAAGATATTTTAAATGGGAAGTATCTTTTGTTGAGGAACAAGTTACATTTCGTGTAATAGTTTAGATTGTGTGGAAGTTTTTCAGTTAAAAAGATTGATTGGAAATTTAAAAAAAATGTTTTGATTATTTGAAATGTTATGTTTATGGGTGGTTTTTTGGTTAAGGTTGACTTTATTCATGCTGAAAATTCAAAATGTAAAATATTTTATGAAAAAGGCATTTTTAAGAGTTTTTAAGGCAAAATATTATAAAATATTTCATACTAAAAGTCTTTGGATGATTATTTGGCTTCTTTTTTCATGTTTTAAATGATTTTCATTGAAAAGCAGTTATTCATCGTTGAAAAATTTAAAACAAAAATAAGTTGAAAATACTATACAAACCCAGCCTTCAAATGTGATTGGTAGATAGCGCTACAACCACTACTTTATCCTTGAATAGGTCCTCTTGAAGTTTTTTCCGTAGCTGCTTTCAAATCTTAAATAAAAAAGTAATCCTAAAGAAAAATACAGCTTTTATATTGGTGTGTGTGCCATGGAAGCCAATAAGTAGAAATCTGGCTTTCTTTATTGTGCTTGCCCCTTTAACATTAGAATCTCTTTGTCTTTTGACTTTTACCAGCTTACATTTTGCAAAGCTAAAGAAGAAAAGCTTTTAACATCCTAAAAAAAGTAGAAACCCTACCAAACAGCAAGGCGTAAACCAGGCAATTTTAATCCAATAATAATGCATACAAACAGATTTGCGAACCATATAATAAAACATATCAAGAGCAATACTCTCATGGTGTATAAGTGTTTGCTGTATTTATTTGGAAAGTGTGATAAAGCTGATTAAATAAAATTCTACAAAAAAATGTTGCATAAATCTTGTAAATATTTTACAGAATGGAATTTACCAGAAAAATTAAGTTGGTAATGCTATTGTTCTGACATATGGGATAGTTTATTACGCAAAGCTTATTTGCACTTTAAAATGAATTATCTTTCTCAGATTTTTCTATATGTGAACAAGTCACAAAGAATGGCTTTAAATAACGGAAAAAATAATACTATAAGTCAACACCTTTAAAATATGAGCTTTTACAATAAAAAAGATATATTTCTTTATATTAGTAAACACAAAGGTAACATATAAATATAAAATTTCATTTGGCAAATATATAAAAGTCGCACATCAAATAAATAGGATTACTATGACACTTAAATCCTGCTGATCAAATTTACGAGAAACAGCAAAAAGCATTTCAATCCAGCCAAAATATTTATGTATAGACCCATGCAATGTAGCATCAAATTATTAAGACATTTATGAAATTGTAAATATTGTTCAGAAATATATTTCATAAATTTTGTAAAGGAAATTGTTAAAATAAAGTGAAATAATGTCTTTTAAATAATAATAAAAATTATTAAAAATAACCACTTAAAATATAATCAAAGTTTCAATGCAGCAAACCTTGAATTAATTCCTGTAGTTCATGTGAAGCATACGAAATTTATTTCTGTAACTTTCAAAGACAAAGAGACTGAATATTCATCAAATCCAAATTGAGCACAAGTTCACTGCCCCCAGAAAATTAAAAACAGTATGAGTTCTTATTATACTCTGCTCCGTGATGACATCTACTCAGCTGCTTTGAGCAAACAAAGTTTCAAAATTAAACGCGTGTCATTCTATTTACCCAAGATGTTCTTTTGTAGAAATAAAAGTAAATATAACTAAAAAAAGTTGATGAGAATGCCCCCTACTCTCATCCGACTAAGGAAATAAGAATTGCATTGTCATTTAGAAAGGATTCAGTAAGGAAGGAAGTTAGTGCTTCCCCGGAAAAAAAAGTTTTCCAAGAGAATCAAATGAGTTTGGAATGCGAGTGCCACAAAAGCAGAAAGAAAAAAAGGGGGAAATGAACACTTCAGCAGAGCTACTACTTATGATACAAGTTAGACACTGTGTCTTGTCGTGTCGTGTTATATGTCATTTATTTATTTTCAGATAGCCTTTTTCCAACATTCCACTTTCGACTCGAGTTATTTTTTTCTGTAGCACCACTCGTGTTTCGTCTCCCACGCAGTCATTTCAACACGGCGTCTACGTTAATTAACGAGCTCTTTCTCTTGAGTCAATTATGAGACTTCTTGTCTATTCTACACTGTTAACACTTTCTCTTTGTAGTAGCTACACTTTGTTCACATTCCTGTACACTTTTTTATAACTTTTTTTCGACACGGTTAACTGAACACTCGACTCGTGTTACATAGGAGAATGCTTTGTATTTCAAGCACTTTGGTGGGAAGTAGAGAAAATTGTATTATTGGAAGGGTTACAAGACATTTGGTAAATTAATGATTAGACACCAGTCTTGATTACTTCTTGTTGTTATAAAATAATTGCCCTTTCGATTTTCTTCGAGTTTCCAATTAAATTTTAAACAGGATGCAAATTAGTAAACTAATTGAGTATACCTGGAAAAGTGACTAGTTTAAAAGGAGGTTCCAACGTTTTAATTTTAAGAATTGTTTAGAAAATAAGTAATTTCTATACTTTTATTTGCATAGCAATTATGTAATGTATGAAAGCTTAAATTTAGTCGTAAAATTTTGTAGAAAGGCTATTTGTTTAACGTTACTAATTCTTCGATACTAATTTAGTAGAATTGCTGTAATATTTGAATGTAAAGTTGTTTATGAACAAATCGTATTTCCATTTCAGATTCATTCAAAAAACATACAAAACAAATTTATTTTAACACCCAAGAGAGAATAGTGATGCTTTTAAATTAATCACCATTCTAATTGCATTCATGTATCTTATTTCTATGTATTTATAAAGCTGCTTTTTAGCAAGCCAATTTATTTCAGCAATCAGCTTGCTATAATTACAAAGTGTCAACTGCAGCATTTCACCACCAAACCTTCTAAAGTAATAAATAAAAATAGATGAACTAATGCTTTGGAGGAATGTGTGTGTCCTGTTGTTATGCAGAGTTTTGCGATTGCTTTTCTAAAACATTTTGTTGTTTTGCTGTTTTCATTGTATTTTGGACAAATGAGAATAAGCGGAGAAATGATTTATCACAATTATTACATAGTGAAATGAAATGTATTTCTGGTGGGAATAGAAAATGTCCAAATTACCAAAATATTTGAATGAAATTTGATAATGAATGGGACATCGTTGACAATAACGGATTGGAAGACAATGTGCTAAAATGCTATAATATTTAAAGATGAATTTATGGAGTTGCGTGGAAAAATTGTGATGGCTGAAGTGGCAATAGAGACAAAAGTAATCTTTTGATTATGTAGAATCAAGCTGGGTTTATGTCCATGTAATTGGTTTATGCTGTAATTTTCCAAATATAAATAGTAAACCGGTAAAAACGGAACCTGCTTTTAGTGTAAAATGTAAATTTTTAATGCATATTTTGTAAAAATTAAAATTCAAATAATTTCAAACACAGAATCCAATTATAATATTGTCAGCATAAAAATCTCATTGATTTCATTTTTATTCATAATTTTTTCCCCAAATAACGTTTTTATACAAATTTAACAGTTTTGAAATATTTACAAATAAATTTACAATTTAGCAAAATTTTCATCCTTCTTCATTTTCCATGTAATTTTATCGACGCACATGTTTTCTTCAATTTATTACAATGTACGTTTTTTCTCTACAAAATAAGTATACATTCATGTTGTACAATAGATAGACATAATAATATGTACATTTTTTGAATGCACTATTTTATGATTTTTTCACATTTATTTCAAATGTATTTTATTGTTCGGTATAGTAACGAGACCTTGTTTATTTTCTAGATTGCCAAAAGAAGAATAGATAAGCTGAGCAGGAAAACGGTAATTGGATATTCCAGTTTTAATTGGCCTCCGTGTTGCATTGCTTCTGGAAAGTTGCCTATTTAAAAAATATATATATGAATATTTTGAAATATTGTATTTGCAGCCAATGTTTTTGTAAAAATATGAGCAGTAAAAAATTAATCCAACTTACCATTTAATACGTGTACACTAATTTCTTGTGCAATGGCATTGGATGGAGAACAACTGTAAATGCCCGAATCGGATGGTCTGGCTCTTTGAATAAGCAAGTAGCTCACGGTCACGTCACCCTTCTCTGTTATGACACTCACACCGCCTCGGGGCGAATCATAATTTATTTCCTTTGAACAAAAAATATAATATTTTCGAATTATAGCAAAAATTTAGTAAATTTTTAGCATCTCCTTTTTGTTAGAGTTCTTCCAGGCTATACTGTATATATTTTTTATTTAAGTTTTTACTAACTTTGCTGCTGTGAGTCCACAAAATGTTGGATGGAGGCTCTGGACTGTGTTCCACGATACAAGTGAGATTTATAGTGCTCCCTCGACTGATATACATTTCTGGAGCTCCCATTATCGTGGTATTTGGCTCTTTAGAAATAAACAGAAATCGAGTTATAATTTTACAATATTTTTAATTAATTGGCTTGCTATGCATAAATTGTATACAGATACGTGTCAAACAATATATCCACTTACGAACAACAATCAGATGAACAAAATGTCCTATTGGTGGGGTCGTACTAATTTGGCATTCATAAATCCCCGAGTCACGTTCCTAAAAAGAAAGTTTACAAATTGTTAATTAAACAGCAATTATAATCGACTATTTACCAAACATAAAAATGCACAAAATCTGTACGAAAATTTAACAGAATATCTGCTATGTTTTGTAAATATAACAACGGGTGATCCTAAAATAAGCCTTGATTTATTATGGATAACTTTTGTATTGAAAGTATACAAAGGATAAAATCACAGCATATAACGACGGGGGGCAGAAGCCAGAATGACATGCTTGTTTATCTCACCTGGGGATATCTAATTTGTAAAGTCCATTCATCCGCACGAGGTTTATGAACGGCTTGGAAGCGCTGATCGCTTGTGTACGTGTCTCGTCCCACAGTTAACAAATGAATGTCACGATGTCTCACCCAAGATATCTGAAAGTAAAAAACAAATCAATATTCATTCTATTGAAATAACCAAGCCAATAAATTACGTGGGTAGGAGGGTGGGTAAAGGTAAAAAATGAATTACCGTTCTATTTCCAGAGTTACGAACACGACAGGTGAGTACCGCTGTTTTCCCAACAAGAGCAGTCACATTTTTCGAATAAGCTTTATCGAAATCAGGACCTGGAGGGCTGTAATTGTAACCGATAAAGTCGTCGTCCTCTTGTGCAGAATTGGTCGAGAGAACTGTAATTTAAAAAAATCAAATATACAATATTGGCGTTATAATTTTACAAATATACTTTTTTACTTTCTCCAAAATAATTAGAGCGAAAATATCATATTTTTAAAGGTTGACTGATTTTAACTTATGAACCGATCGTACTAACATTCAATGTAAAAATATATACCGACGTCACCGAGATAAAAAAATGAGTGGAACATAAATCATTATCGAAAAAGTAGACCGTGAATTTTGTTTAACCTTTTGGCTTTCTCTTTTTTTGGTTTCGTATTTTTTTGGGAAAAGGGAGTTTTTCCACGCTTCTTATATTTCTTCATTGTTTCGAATTTTCTTTTAGAAAAAAGTAGAATGTGTAGAGAAGCATGCGTTTTTTATCAGTAGAATGGGTTCACAGACTATAACTCTTTTTCTTTGAGACATACTGTTCAGTTATTGTGCATCTGGTGGAACGACAAGACAAAAAGGGAAGGGAAATGTGTTGTATATTTTTTTCTCGTTGATGGTAGGGAGTAGGGTTATTGTTTATTGCAGGAGAAATGAGATGATTATGATGATCATGATGAAACGATATAGCGGAACGGTGCACTTGGCGAGAAAAAAAGTCAAGTCAGCGTGCAATAAGAAACCCAGCTGATACCATGTTCTTTATAAAAAAAATAGGATGATTGATGGGATGAAAATGAAATTTTTATTATATTTTTGTACAATTTTTTAGCAGTGAAGAACAAAGGGAATATAGAATATTTTTGGAGGATAATGATAATGTGATGATAAAAAATGGGAACGAATTGAACACAAGGTAGTGCATCTGAACACAGAAGTTTTATTTTAACGAAAGGGTAAAGGACCTATAAATGAGATGGAAATAAATGGAAAATCTGAAAGAAGAACAATAATCTATTGTTTTGCTAGTGACGCCTAAAGATATGATAAAAAGCTGGTTAAACATGTAAAGAAACAAAAGGAAACACATGTTTTCAAAGGAATAGATACGAATAGACAGCTGAAGAAAGGAATTTCTCACGAAAAGCAGTCTAATGATATCTAGCAACGGTGTGAAGTCATTTATCATTTTGACCTAAGTAGAAGGAGCACATGAATATATGATTGTTTTGTAAGTGGATCGACTATGAGAACAAACAGAAGAAATTTTCTCAAGACTTACAAGAATTGTAAAACAAATGGGAGAACTGAGAAGAATAAAAGTATTCAGTGTCAGGAGAACGAGTATGCGTATATATTTACGAGAGAAATAGAGAAAATGATTAGGAAACTAAAAATCCCGAAAGATAAAACACGGAAACAAACACTTTTTCTTCAGAAACCAGTAAAAATTTAAACAAATCCTTAATATGACATTAGACTACGGTTGTCCTATCCGTCCAAATTGTTGAAAAAATAATGCAAAATGCAAACAAGCTTAGTTTAGCGACAGAAATGGCAATTTGGGGTGTTTGTTTTTGTGATCCGGAAACATTTTTTTAGTTCTCATTTAGCTAAGAAAAGAAAAGCTTCACAAAAGTTGTATTTTTTTTAGCTTTTAGTCCAACAGATGCAAACAAATGATAAATACCAGGAATAAAATCTAACAACAATAGCAAATATACCGTTGTTCAACAAAAGTACCTAAAGTTTCGTATATTTGGGTGAAATAAGTGTTTGAAGAAAGGAAACCTAAAATCAAGCAGTGTGAAAGAAAGCTTGAGCTGTTGTGTGAGTAAGTAGACGGGACTTTCTCCCAAGAGACTTGTGACTTTTAGCTTGACTTTTCATTTTACTAATGCACGCACTTTCTGATACTCCGGCTTTTGTTCCGGAAGACCTTGATACTTTGTAGTACATTTTGTTGCCTTGTATTTTTTTCTGAATTTTATGTTGTGCTTTAAACACCAACCGAAATGTTGACTTGTAGGAAAGTGTAGTCTTAGTCTGAATATCGTGCATTTATTTTCATTTTTACTAACATGTTAGCACTTATTTCAGATTCTTACACTTAGAGTGTAATGTACTGTATTTATTTTATGTTGTTTTTGTGGTGGCAACAGCTGCCATACTAAAATACTTGGATAACCTATCTGACTAAAAATACACAAGATGATCCGCAGCCACTATTGTACGCTCGAATTTTTTTTGGAAGGAAAATAAAAACGCTGAGTAATCAATAAATTCTTAGAACACATATATTTATACGTGCTTACAGCGAAACAAGTCTTAAAAGCCTGTCAACACTTTTCCTAAAACGTAAGCGAAATATTTTGAAGTATAGGAAATGTTGAAAGTTTAGCCAAAAAAAATTCAAGCCCGAGTCAATTCCGGCTGTCAGGCTGTTGAAAGTGCGTAAGCGGAAATCCCAAGCTAAGCATAAATACACGTCAATACTTTGAACTTTTATTATTTCTTGTAGAATAAAATTGAAATTTACAAATAGACAAAGTTAAATGTTTGAGTGCAGCTGTCATTTACATGGACAACAATATGCAAACAATTTGAAGATTTATAGCTTATCTAATGAAAGAGTGAATATAATTCAGTTTTAAAAGAAAAATAGGAATTTTATTTGGAAAATAAATAAAATGATGGCCTTGGTATACTCAAAGTTAATATATTTTCATTTCGAGTTGACATGTGAGAAAGATCAAAACACAATATTTATATAATGAGTGGGGTCACAAAAAAATTCATACTTCTTGTAAAGCTTAAATAATCTCGAATTATTTTTCGTAAAACTAAGTCATTTTTTAACAAGAATAATCAGAATTATTTTTTTCGATTTAAATCCGTCAATCTTTCGTATATTGCAGCACAAAGTTATGTATACATTTATCTAATTATATTGAAATACTCGATTCGGGAAATATCTGGCTCAAAAAAAGAAAATCACAAAATAAATCTCTCACTTTGTTCGTATTACAAATAGACTATTATTTCCCTCTCTTGTAAAAGATACAGTGATCCATGGCAACTACACTCCCACATAAGCTTACTCTTTCATCTTTCCATATCAAGTGTAAAATTCCATCTCGGTTTACTTTGAATAGACGATCAGTGAAGAAAAATGGGAATCAAAACGAGATAGATCGAAAATAGCTATTTGTACTGGTAACAAAGCCAACCGAGATTGAGAATAAAGCAAAAAAATGTACAAAGGGAATAAATCCCTTTTTTTCTCAAACCTAACAAATTTCTATCCATATAAATCCGTACGTCTATTTCATTCTCGTTATCTTATATCCAGTTTCATAGAAACAGCTTTACTTATTTCATCTTTGTTTCTATGTATTTTTTTTCTAAAAAGGGAAAGTCGTTTGATGTACTGTGTGTTATGTAACTGTATCCACAAAAAAATCACTGGAAATCCTTTTCCCTGGCAAAGCAAAGTGTATACCCAACAGAATAAAATTCGAAAAAGCCATCAACCCCATTCGAATGTACCAACAAGAAAAATAAAATACACACTCGTTTTTTGTTGGAAAATACACTCAAATAGAAAGTTGTAGTCTGAAGGATATTCGGATAAACATGAAACGAGAGAAGAAGAAGTCATCAAAAGAAATAACCACTTGAAAAGGAGAAGTTTGTTTTTATCTCACTTCAAAACGTATCAAGCACAAGTACTGCTGACACTTGTCTCTTTTCTGCAACTGAGTAAGTTTTTTTCACAAGAGACGGGTAGTGGATTCGAAACCAGGAAACCGTACAAAGGAAAATTGGTAAATTGGTATTTGGCTTGAATTTACTACTGTTGTAGCAAGGAGATGAAACAAAAGTGTATAGTGTTAAAGACAATGGAACCTAAATAAATACAGAATCAATGATAGGAGAACTATCAAAGTATGGTTAAAAGACAATCAGAAAAAAGTCACTTACCAAATGAAAAAAATAATAGGCTGTTAGTGTACAAAATGAATGTTTACACTTTGGCTGTTATTGATATTTACATGTGTGGTTTGTGATTTAAATGTGGACACCTTGTCGTAAATTGAAGAAAACTAAGAAATCTTTTACCGAACAATAAGTATACTACTTTTAAACAAACTATTTGTCCGCTAATTTTACTAACTTCCGTTTTTGAAATTAACGAGTCATGGATCGTGTGTTTTAGATATGGCGGAAAGTCTAAATAATCTTGGAAATCAGGAAAAAAGATACAACTACTCAGTATATTTAATGGTTCTTGGCGTAGCAATTTAAAATATTGGTCGGAAATTAAAGAGAAGCTGTAAAAAGGTAAATTAAAACGAGTAAACTTGGCGAACAAAACAGAACAAGATTCTGAGAGGGGAAATGAGTAATAATGGGAATGGGAAGGAGGAAATATAAAAAGTAAATGTTAAGAATTGTTTTAGAGGACAATTAGTCTAAACGTATATTCTTTTCTATTCGCGTTCCTATTCAGTATTTTTTTTGTAATGGAAAGGTTGAAATGAACTACGCATTAGCAATTTACTGGTATTACTTTATTTTACATGTTCTTTTTACCAGAGACTTAAGACTTACCCTTTTTGTTTTTAAGCGCGTGGTTTTCTATATAATCCCGGAAATGGGAAGGTCAATAAAAATGCGAAAAGAGAAAGTTGATCCAAGTAATTTAGTTTTATTATTTCAAAGGTCGTCTTCTTAAAACAAATTAAGGGAGGAAATGGTAAAAAAAGGCAATCTTTATAATTGCGTAGCAAATTTAACTTGCGTTGCTAACATGCAATTCGAAGAAAGTATCTAGCTATATTAAAGTGTGATGATGAGTTTCTCATTAACAAATATAGACACTCTTTCTTAATAAAGGTAGGAAAACTGGTTGTAATATTTGTTTATTAGTCGACCTTTTTTCCGTTTTTTGGATTTTATCTCCTTTCACTGTAATAACCTGCTTCCTGACTCTACTCTAATATGTACCAATGTTGTATATTTTTCCATTTTAAGTACTTAAATCGAAGCAAAGATTCAAAATAAGTATATCCTGACAATGCAGTTAGCTTTTGAAAACGAAATATGTAGATTAAATCTTCCATTTACAAAAATTGTTACCTAAATTTATTTTCCATTTAGCATATATTTTTTGTCTTTGAAATGAAATCTTGATATATAAGATCAATATATTAAGAGAAATATGAATATTTTCAATATCTTAATTCAGCTTAACGTATGTGTTAAACTTATAACACTATTAACGTAGAAAAGTGTAAAAATATAAATGACAGCACTGATAAAAATATGTCATGAATAAACAACTTTAAATCATTCTCTATTTTAACTAGCATCACAGTTGGCTTAAAATTGGAAGTAAATATATTACATTAGTTGCTAGTTAGAAGTGCTGACAGGTTTGTTTCACGGGAAACGCAAAAAAAAAGTAAAATAAGGTTATAAAATAGCATTGGTGAAAAAGAAAGGAGTAACAGCAGGGACAGTAAAACAATGCAACAAGAACTTTCTCTGGAGTCTTTATTTTATGCTAAAATTTATGCCATTTCAAGATAACAGGTTTAAAGAGCCTCATTCTCCATAATTTAGGTGAAAGTAGAAAGTGTACACTGCAGGCTTTTTTACTTTCCCATTCAGTACATTCATCGTACTTTACAATCTCTTGTGTTGGTACTCTAGCTTGTCAAATTACGAGCTTCCATGCAAATAAATCCAATTCTTAGAGACGTGCAAAGCAGAAAATACAACAACCATTCTAGTTCCAATGCCCTTGAGAAAATAAAGAATGTAGAGTATACGTCTTTAACGCAGATTCCTATGAGTCGTTCTTTCTTAACACTTTTTGCACACTCTTTTTAACACAAAAAAGGATTTGCTGACAAAATCGACTAATATCTTTTGGAAGATTTCAAAAAATGGTAGAAATTTATTGAATTGGCATCAAATAAAGTACAATTTACTAGGCAAGGCATAATATTAAATTATTCAGAAAAAATCTGATAATTATCTACGATTATAGCGAAATTGCTCTTTATTAACTGTATTTAATCTGTGATGGATATAAATGGAATACTTTAAATCTTGATATGACCAATGGTCATATAATAATTTAAGCTGCTTTAATATATTCTATAATCTTTTCTTAATATCTGCACTTATCTTCCATACAAATCTACAGTTTGGGAGAAATATTGATTTTTTGCAATAGTGCATTAAATCAGGTAGCAGTGTTTTCTGTGTAAAAGTACTATAGCAACTTGTAAAATTATGTTTATATCATCCGATCTAAAATCGTTGGGAAATCTGATAGAGTTAGCCATTATTTGGTTCTCGTTTATAGCAATATATAAGCCCATTTCACACAAACGTGAACATTGACAATATTCTCTTACCTTGATAATTTTCTTTCAAACGGTAAGCTTTTTAAAAAGTGAAAGGTCTATATAGTTAGGCACGGAGGCAATTTCCATGAATTTTTCTCCTCTAAGAGGTCTTCAAATTGATATCCGATTTAATTTTACAAATGGTTTGTACAAAAGAGCTTATATAGAGGTTAGATCAAATAGGTATGAAATCTACGAAAAAAATTATCTGTTGCCCTAAATCTGATTACTGTTACGAATTTAGATCGACATATTGTGATTGAAAATAAACGAGTTTCAATTTGTATAACAAAATTGCTTTCATCTTCTAAGTCTTGATACAAGAAAATGATCAGGATGATTCAGAAGAAAAATACGATTTAGTAAAAGTTGGTTTAGTTGTACTTTGTCTTCGTTAAAATAAAAGACGACGCTTTAAGCTGATTGAAATTAGCTAGCTTAGTACCTTGTCTTTACATCGCACTTTCCTTGAATGCTAAAAGGCAAAAACTAATTGAACTGGTTATCTTTAGTGAAATAATTTCCTATATAAGCATACAAAACATTATTAATATTTCGAAGCTAATCTACAAAACATTAACCAATCTTAATCTATATGACTGGATTTTTGTAGAAAAATATTTTTGAGAAATGGCATTTTAGTCTCTAATTCCAATTCTTGTTCTGCTCGCCTTAGAGGTTTAACCTTGATAACTTTAATGGTACAGATTGCAATAAGTGTAGAACTGAGATGTAATACGAAGAGTTAAGAGATACCTGGAGGCAGTTTATAAGTTGACATGTAGAAATTACTTTTCTGTGGATATACTAAACGTTAAAATATACAGATGATTTTTTTTACAAAGTAATATTAGATTTGGGGAACTACAAGTTCTGAGGGAATGCTACAAAGCATGTTATACTTTTTTATTTCCTGAAGATTCGAGAAAAGTGGAAAAAATCCAAAAGTGACAGAAAACTGTAGACGACAGCTAAAGACATTGAAAAAGATTGTGTTGGGAAACAAAGTTAAATATATCTACATTTTTTTATCTAGTGGAAAGGTTAACTAATGGGGGCACACTACTGAAATTTGTCAATTTCCTTTAAAATCAATTTTACCTGATCTCTATTTGATCCAACTCATTTTTTTCCTCCAGCGTTCACGGTATTGTATTAATATTTTTGAGATGTTGATTGAAGTATTTTTCGTACGAATTTCTAGAAAACCTATTTCATGATACGAAATAACATAATTTATAGCTTTTTAACAGCTGCTGCCACACAAACGGCATCCAGCGTGGAATACTATAACATTTGATTAAACCTAAACCTTACATTTTTCATTTCGAAATTGCTTTAAGAGATCAAATGACCGACAAGCAGAAAATTATGAATATAATTTGAAAACTTACATACTAAATTGAGTGTGAATTTTTACACACGTTTCTTTCTGCTATAATCAATAACCAAAACATGAAACTTACGCTACATTAATTACAGTTGTGAGGCAGATGGCCACTATTAACCGTCGTATAAAAATATGTCAGATGAAAGATACCATTTCAAATTTATTTTGACTCTTCAATGCACAACAACTGCTTATATCTTAATTTTTAATATTCTGTTATAAAAATATAATTATTTTTATTCAAAGCAAAGTTGGAAATGAAAGTTTTTTTTTGCTCAAAGAAATTCGTAAATGAGCAAAATGCCAATCGAATATTCATTTCTAAAATAAAGCGAAATGATGGTCCATTATACTCTTCAAAGTAATACGGCATGTTTGACCGAGAAAGGATTCCATCCTTTTTATATATTTTATCCTCTCGTACACTTTATTCATCATTCTTTAGCATTCCTTTTCATTGACTAAAAAAGAAAAATTGGGTAAACCCTTCAGTTAAACTATGTTTATCAGTTTGCTTGTTTGCTGCAATATTACCAAGGTCTCATTGAGCTGCCGCCATGGGTAGAATATAAATCATTTATGGAACAAAACCAAGCACGTGCCCACTTCCATGTTCGAATGAAAGCAAAAACTCATCTCAGGTATCTAATACAACGTTTTTCAAATAAGTTACTTTACCCTCGAATTACACATTGCTCCTGCAAAATTGCATGGCCTGTAGCGCTGGAGCTGGAATACAAATCGGTATTGAAAAGATGAGGAAGGTTATTGCATTCAAAAGACCGTTCCGAAGAAGAAATGTATGAATGTCGGAATTACACATGGTTGGTTATTTGGAATGTTGTACCAAGTGAACTTTTTATATGGGGCTCGTGCACATCTACGCGTAATAGGTATTTCACCTTTCCATATCACACAGAACCAAGAGTAGTAATAAAAAGGTATGAAATTAAATGGAGTTTTTTCAAAGATGATTGTGTGCGTATGCCAGCATGAATAGCATACATACTGATGCATATATGATCTAGTACGAGCTTTTACTGAGCATTTTCTTTGTAAAAATACAAATATTCAAAAGGAAAGACGTGTGCTTGGAATGTCTATGACTATGTCTTTTATATCTGACAAAAAGGATCCTAGATCCGACACGTGTTTGAGACAATTTCCATAATTTGGGAAAATCGAACAGCTGTTATAACTATAAATATTTTATGAAATTTCCTGGATGTAGAACGTATTTGGTTCTCAAAAGAGCTTCCAGTTTTCCTGTTGATTAGGAAACGATTTTAAAAAAGTTGGGTCCTGTCTAATAGTTAATGAATAAAAGATGCACATAGTGAAATTAAAATACATAACTAAGAAGCCTTCGTAAAGTCTCTCTAAGAACTCTTCTGGCCTGCTCAATTGAGCGCCACAAAATCTGCCCATTCCCCACTTTGCTCAACTTTAATTGATTACAGAATGGTATAGTTTTCAGTTTAAGGGCATTACGATGGGTGATGCAGTGCAATATTTTTCATTTGAAAAGCATTCATTTATTTGTGCACATTGACAAAAGTCATTATCGGCTATTTCCAATAGCATGTCCAAAAAAATATTTCTGAAGCCTTCATTGAATCAGTTTTAGAGGTGCATATTAGGAATATTTTACTACATAAATACTTGACGTGGATTGGATATTCAGCAGCACAGCGCAGCAATATAAACGGAAATGAAGATATGTGATAGCGAAAGAGAAAGAGAAAAAGGACCATAGGGAAATTTTGTCCGTTATTATATTTTTCTAAGTTGCACTGATTTTCTTCATAAAACGCAATGTTACTTGTAATGTAACATGTTATGTTACTTGGAAAAATAGCGAACGGACAATTTTTCCCGATGGTCCCTTTTCACTTTCGCAGTCACATATATGTATGTATGTAATATGTACCTCGAATATTATGGATCTCAGCTTTGCTTTGCTTCTGAGAAGTTAATTGCAAATAGGAAATTTAAATAAGCGGGCATTTGGTAATTTAAATAGTTGAGGTTTAATCAACCAACGATGGTTTTAATTTTAATTGGAGGATTTAGCGCGCTGGTTTTTCCTACATGTTGTTGATTGTCAAATTATGGAAAAGGATAGCTGACCTGAGATATTAACGACTGAACTTAAAAAACATCCATAGGTGTCTTTTTTCTCGTTCCGTGGTTGGCTCAGCAGCCTTTTGGTAATTTATGGCGAATGAGTAAAGTAACCGCCTTAAAAAATGAACTAAAAATATAGTTTTTGAACAGTGCTGTTGTTCACGGTTTAACTTTAACTAAATTTGGAGGAATTTTGAAGAAGATTTATTTTTGACATTAACCAATACCGCCTTCATACAGTTCATCCCAGTGATCCAAAATTGATCTGATCTCGTTTATCTGGTTTATGAATATACATAACGAGAAGAATGTAAAATTCTGGTATGTAACTACCGTTTGCGGTGAAAGATGTGGTGTATATGAACGTATATGT
>JAQFZG010001787.1:0-19294 GCA_034695465.1 Entomobrya nicoleti
TATTCATATATTTTTTGTACATTTTAAAAATAAACTGTTGTACAGATGTTTGTCCATACGATAGGACGACGATTTTTTACACGATACAAAACTACACAAGAAAGTTTACTCATATAATCACATTTTTGCACACAGACACAACCACCACCATACCAGCAGCATGCATTCACTTTTGCACAGTTTTGCTGTGCAATGTTAATTAATTTTTGCACACTCAGTTTTTCAGTTTCTTTTTATATATGTAACTCTAAAAAGCTAATTATGTAGGAAGAATTTTTTTTGAAACTTTTTGTGATTATCTGTGTGTCATATAATATGTGAGTTATGCATTTTACGTGTCTGATAACGAGATACAGAACGGAACAGCTTTTCAGTTGAAATTCTACACACAAATTGCTTACATAGTCAAAGTCAACTAAACTCATAACATAATCATAAGAGAGAACCACATATCAGTTTTTTGTGGGTACAAGCAAGCACAAAGCTAATAGATCTCTAATGATTTTGTGGAGGTAATTAAAGTTTAAACACTTTTTGTGGGTGCTGTGTCATGAATGCTGGATGTTTTGCTTACTTATCAGTACCAGAGTGCAATGGAACGAAATAGATGAAATTTAGCATGTTTTAAATTACTAAACTGTCACTGTTTCCTCAATAATGTGACATTAGTGTGACGTGACACCAAAGTGGATTTAATTTTGTTGTGAATAACCTGTATAAATGCTTGTTTCTGTGAGTTTATGTTGCATGTGTGCAAGCAACAGTTTTAAGGTAACGTCAACGTCAAACATGCAGCGTTGCAGATCTTGACTGACAGTGTTGAAAACTCAAATGAACCAAATTAACTAGAACAATGACAGAATAAAATTTAACAAAATACTAATTATTTTATAGCAGGGTGATCATTGATCATACACTTTTCTGTGAATATCTTTTAAATGAGTTGTTTGGTTTGTTACTACTTTGTTACCTGCATGTTGTGTTGTTGTCTTGAGGGTGTGAGTTGGAAAATCATTTCACATTTCATGTAACAATATTGGGCTAATTTCTGCTGTTATTTTAAAGTGATAAGGGTTAATAGTTAATAAGTTGAAATATTGCATGAACTTAATCTATTTGTTTTAAGGTAAGATATTTAAATACTTATAGCATGCATGTAGTATTTAAACATATATATAAATATATGCATGTCGTATGCTCATATGCACCTTAAAACAAGGATTTGTATTATTTGTGTCCTTGTTTGGATTTAAAAAAATTAATGTCTTAAATCCATGCATTAAAACGCGGATATGTTCCAATAATTTACAACGCACGATTTTGTTTGATTTTGTCTTTCATTGTAAAAAATGTACAAACAACAACCTTTCTGTTTTCTATAAATGGATTTTAATGACTCACGTACGATATATGTATTGCATGATAAAAGATAGGTTTTCCTCTTATCTCCTTACTTACACTACTTATCGCGACCAGGCTATATTTATGACTGATAAGTTGTAAAATATATTAAATCTTTTTATTTATATTTTGTGAAAGCAGTACAAGGAGAAGGAATCAGTTGGTAGACCGGTGTCAAATTAATCTTCAGTCTGAATCACACGTTGTTCAAGTTTGGAACTCGGAATGTACCAGCAGTACCAGTGGTTGATATTAAAAACATATCCTAGAAGAGATCTTGGTGCCACTAGTTTCCACAATAAAGTGTGTAAGTAAAGCGTAAATTATTTATGATGTGGTGAGTGGTAAACCACGCAACGCAACACAACAATTGCAATTTGTGCCAATGTTGACACAACTGTATATTTTACTGACATGCTGACATTGAATTGTTTTGTTCATCTGAATAGATAATCCTTTAGCAAGTTGGACTGATTGCATTAAACACTGTTGTTTTCTGTAAAACCAAGGAACCAAGGCATCTTCAGTTTTCAAACGGCACATTTGCACCGCATCTTCCCAAACGAATTGTTTGGTAACTTGGATAAATTCTCAAAACACCAAATGCCTCATGTCGGGGATCTTGAGGAGGAGAAGCAGCCCTTTCTTGAAGATATGAATGGCGTCAATAATGACTTAAATAATTTGTCAGGGAATAGCAATTCCAATAGTCACAATCACGGCTTTCTCCACAATAACCTGAGTCACCTGAGTATAGCGATCGGTCATCATGACAAGGACTGTGATACTGCAAGTAACGGCAACAGTTTCCCCTCCTCTTCGTCGAGTAATAGTAAATCGGAGCAAATCGCGAGGGAGGCTCGTGCGATTTATGTGATGAAAATTCTGACTGCTCTGTTTTACGCCGTGGCGTCATTCTTGATCACGGTAGTGAACAAGATTGTGCTGACGAGCTATAAGTAAGTTACCGAAGTTGGGAATTCCGTAGAAATATATATTTCATTGGTTTAAAGATTGATTGAAGACAAAACCCTTTTTGATTATTTCCAGATTTCCTTCCTTTCAGTTTCTCGCCATTGGTCAAATATGTGCCACAATAATAGTCCTTTTCACTGCGAAACAGCTTCGTATGATAACTTATCCTTCTCTGGGAAGAGATTCATTCAGAAAGGTGATTTCTATTTTCCTAAAATCCACAATTATTATATTGACAATTCAGTGTCAAATTTCATGCATGACTTAATGTACTATTCGAAAATATTTGAATTTCAGATCTTCCCCTTACCAATAATCTTCATAGGCAATGCAATGACAGGTCTTGGGGGGACGAAAACGTTAAGTTTACCTATGTTTACAGCTCTTCGCAGATTTTCCATCCTGATGACAATGATGGCTGAATTTTTTATATTGGGGTAAGGGTTAATATCTTGATCCCATTTAAACTATGAACATTTGAATTGCATAACGAATGAGTTTTTTTATTGACCTCTGCAGAGTTCGACCGTCCATTCCAGTTCAAATCTCAGTATATACAATGATTACTGGAGCTTTAATCGCAACAAGTAACGATTTAGCATTTAATGCAGAAGGTTACACGCTCGTCACACTGAACAACTTTTTCACAGCAGCTAATGGCGTCTTCATCAAGAAAAAGTTAGAGTCTAAGGACTTTGGGAAATATGGTCTGATGTTTTACAATGCATTATTCATGGTAATACCTGCCTTTGCTTTTGCATACGTCGCTGGAGAGTTCGAAAAGGTTTGATAATAAAAAGTATTTTGTATATTTCAACGTAAGATACATATTTCTGTTCTACCATTCGTTAATTTTCCATTTATGTATTCGCAGGCATACAACTACGACGGTTGGTCGGACTCCATGTTCCTCATCAACTTTTTCCTCAGTTGTCTTATGGGATTCATTTTGAATGCAAGCGTGGTTTTGTGCACACAGCACAATTCCGCTCTAACTACCACAATTATTGGATGTCTCAAAAATATTTCAGTGACGTATCTTGGGATGTTCATTGGAGGAGACTATGTCTTTCAATGGGTGAACTTTATTGGGATCAATATAAGGTATTTTAACAGCATATTGTCTATACAATTTAGAAATCTTTATTGCTATAAAACTAAAACAGTTTTTAATCAATTGTTATCTTTTTGTAATTCTTGCAGTGTTTTAGGAAGCCTTTTGTACACCTATGTGACATTCAGGCGATCTGATAATTTTTCATCATCCAAATGATGTTGGTGCCGACGCCGATGTCGGCGTTTACTTGTTTGATAGCAGCAATTAGCAAACTACAAATAAAGTAAATTGAATCTTTGATAGAGAGCGTTCTATCGTGTGCTAACAAATTTTGTAAGACGCTTAGTCTACATTTTACTGTTGTTGGAGTTTCTCACATACTAGTCTTCTTTTGGAAAGCCATAATATTAAGAGTACTACTGTGAAATCCACTCTGGGCTCTACAAAGTTATATATCGTCTGACAAAATTTTATTATTACTGGCCCCAGTATAATTACTCTTTTTGCTCATTGTATTAACTTATGTTATATAATTATATACTTCGTTGATTGGTGTGCACTAACTTAAAACCGAGATTGAGGGGTGGTATAAAAAATAGTTATTGAAAATGAGTTTGTTGTATCTGATCATCTTAACTATAGATTTAAATCACAAAATAAATATTATGTAATAGCGTCTTTATGTAATCTATCGTTAAACTTCGTTGAATAATATATGTGCAATGAATTGCGCTTATAGCTTACTATTTCCTTAATTACTTTTACCTCCCATTTGCATTTTTGTAACGTTTGATCCTGAGTTCATGTCACAAAGTCACAAATAAAAAATGAAACTGTTTCACAACAATCGAATTGTAGTCAGTTCAGCTAAGAATATTTTGATACGTCTGAAGTAATGATATATAAATTAATGTGTAATGAAAATAGGCGTTGTTTAAAGGTATTTCACGTGTGCAAGCAAACAATATCAAAACATCAATGTAAAGCCATTTTTGTAACATAATTACACAAAAAAATGAAAACATATTTGTAAAAGTATTTAAAAAGCTATATTGATGTTAAAAGTTGCAGACGTTGGACGTGATATTCAGCCCTGTTATTTTTGTGTGCTACTTATAGAAAATACTATAGTTAAATGATGATGTGTATTTTACTAACTAATAATATATATTTATCCTGTGAAATTTGGACACAGATTAATTTTATTTGAAGAAACATGCGTCGACACTGACACTAAAAATGTAATGCAGGTATTAATTATATTGTAGAGAGGTTGTTAATGACTTTGGATAAAGTTATTAATATTTTTCGAGTGATAGAAATGAATGGAATATATTTGAACTTATATGTTTGTCAAAATGCAATGAACCCAGTATTTATTTTAGTAAATTGTTTTGTGCTAGTTTTTAGGTGTGGTGTCATTTATTTTAAGTGAAAAATAAATTTTTATTTCAAAAAGTGAATTCCCAGAGGAAACTACAAAAAATGATGCACGAAAAAGAAATCTTTTAAATATTCAGCGTAACATACAGCTTAACATATTTTATTCTGTGGGTGGCTTTCATATCAAATATCATTCAACAAATGTAGTGGATCATGGCATGTCAAGTCAATTCCATCATGTATTCATTGTCAAAAGACTTGCAATATCATTTGGAGGAGATATCATTGAGAATATATAACAAAAATCATAACTTTAAAAAATAAAGATATGCATAGGTTTGCGAGAACTTTATAACAACACATCTTTTGTGTTTTGTGTTTCGAATTGTATTCATTTTTGTGCATGACATGAAGCAAGTATGCATGGTACAATAACTCAACAATCTGTTTCAAAAAATGTTTCTGTTGTGGAGAAAAAGCTAAACAACAGCCCTGGCCGACTATTGACTCTTATTTGTTTAGGAAGAAACATGTAATTCATACTACTGTGAATCAATTTACTTTTGGTTAGTTTAAAATGGATCTCAAGATGAGCTTGTCTTGACTATCATAATGTTGAATGTGAAGATCCGACAAACTTGGTTACTTTCTTTTTGTTAGTTTTTGTACGTCGGGTGTGTTCCACCTGCTTGTTTGGTAGGGAATTTTTGGGAGTCGAGATATTTGTGCGCCTTTAGGCCTTTAGTTATGCACGTAAAATGGTATACACTTCGAAGATACCTAAGTTGTGAACTCAAAAAATTCATCTCATCAAATCATTACATAAACCTCGTGGATGGAAGTCTGAGATCGACAGAAGTGATTGATGGGTGTTTATTTACCCAACTAATGGAAAAAGGCAAAACCACACACATGGTTAGTGATTAGTACACATATTGCACGAGTTGGTTGAATATACTTATGGATGATAACGATTGGACGGATTGGCGTGTTGCTGCAAAAGGTGTACATACATATTGATAATGAATGAACGATACATAATTGGTAATTTGCAATGATTATAAATTAACTAAAGAACCGAAGTACGGTACAATGCCAAACTCCTGAAAAAATCGAGATTCTTATTTATTAGGCTTCTTTTTTAGGCAAACACCAGTCGGTTGGAACTCACACTCAGACAATAATTTATTATGATTTAAACGTTTGAAAACATATATTTTGCATTTTCCATCTTATGCATATTGGTCAGGAATTTCTCATTCGATGTACCAAAGTTTAACATTTATTATACTGCCATTATTTACCCTCACACTCACGATCAGTAGTACAATGCTTGCTCACAGTAATTAATTTTGTTCGAACAAATTGTAGTACAATTTAGACTGCAATTTAGTATTAAAGTACATAAGGTTATTATATTCTAGCTGTGAATGGAGTACCCCCACCAAAAATGATCCGATTTCATTTTATGCAATCATTCTACTCTTACACTCTTTTGTTGACATAAGCTTCAGGGCAAGTCTCGCTTGTTCACTTTACAAGTTGCAGCTACAGCTCTAAGAATGTGCTCGATTGAACAACTGGTAAAGAAAGCAATGAAACGTGAAAAGAGACTTACACACACTAAAAGGGTGACACGTTTTTGTACAACTGCGACTGCTTTAATATGCATATTATTTTTATTTTTATGAATTTTACTTTGAATTACAATTAAGCATTTTTACGCTGTGTAAATAAGCTATCTTTAACTACGAACTATAGCTCTCAAAATTCTCGCAATTTTTTTTCCAATTTTCCACCCCAATCCCTCAGGAGTGTAATGGAATCATCCCTTTCCCCCGAAAAGTACTTATATTTGCGCAGGCGACTGTGTAGAGATAGAATACAACTGAACGGATGCACAAGCTTAAATAATGATGCTTTATCAGCAATCCTTTAAAACACGCACACATAATTAGTCGCTTTTAGGACATATTTCCCGCTCGTCATCGTCTATGTCACCATCGGCTTCCCCACCCCCAACACTATTGCTGCTACTTTCTACATGCAAACTTGCGGGGGAATCTGGATCATCGGAATTGTCTACTATTGAGTCTGTACTCCTTCGTCTGTTTCTGCTTTGGGAAGATGAAGAAGAAGGTAAAACCAATGATGGCGATGAAGCAGAAGTGGTGGTACTGCTGATATTACTGCTTAATCGAGAATTTGCCCCGCTGTGAAAATGAAGTCTATTTGGTAAAGAAGCAATACTACCTGAAGGGGATTGTCCACCAGACACGACGCCGCAATCTTGGCAACCTGTAATTGTACATCCCGTTGGAGGTGGCAAGTGAAATGGTCTACTCCATCCAGGTGGAGGGGATGTTAATTCCGTTAATAATGATGATTGGGTAGGGGGGATAGGGGGTGGAGGAGGTGCTGGGGCATGGGCGTGAGGTAAAGCAAAATGATAGAAGACATTGGAACTTGCCCACATTGGGGCAGGATGATACGGGAGAATGGTGGGCAGTGCAGTTGTAGCATTAAACGAGTCTGATGATGGCGGTGGGGGTAAAAGGGGATGAAGGGGTAGATCAGGTCGTGCTGGAAAACCAAGTAAAGATGGAGTGGATGACTGACTTGTGCCATGTGGAGGACCATGATGGAGTGTTTGCTGAGGACGAACAAATGCAGAGACTCGCTTGGTAGATGATGAGCATGCCATTCTTGATGCGGCGGAAATGGCAGCATTAGAAGATAAGGTTGTGGCAACTTCAGGGGCATTGTGAACACCCGGAGCAATTACTGAGCTAGAAAAATGTTTTGCAGTTGCAGATGGATTCCAGTTGGCGAGATAGTTTTGGAGCGCGTTCCCGCTGCACCTGATAGATTTTTCCCGTTTTTGAGAAGAGCTATATGAAAATTGTTTTCACCATGTTGAAAAAATAAAATGAAATCAAATAGATTGTAATTTAGTTATATTCCCGTACCGTTTTCCAGCATGTCCACTTTTACAGGTTGGTGTGTGGGGATGATGATGGGGTGCCAATTTTTGGATTGTTTTCACAAGATTATGATCATTTTGCAAAAGTGCATGGTCCAAAATACTTTCATCGTAGGATGGAAATAACTTGCGAAGAATATCTTTCGGGTGGGTGGATGTTGTGGAGTCCATCTGTTGTGATCTCTGATCATGGTACCGGGGTTGATGCTGCTGTTGTAAATGAGGATGATGATGTTGATAGGGTTGATGGGGTGGTGTAAGTTTCTGGGGCAAAGTGGGACTACAACGGTTGTGATGGTACAGCTTTCTCTCAGGTGGTGAGGAACTTGAAGCTGAAGACGCAGCTTCCACTGTGGAGTCGACATGAGACTCGTCTGGAGTTGGAGGAGATGGTGATGAATGAGACTGTTGATAAGGTGAATGTAATGTCTTCTTGCTCGTTTCATTGGATTTTTTGTTGGATTTTTCTTTTTGTTGGCAAGCTGGGGATCCAGATTTTGTTGATCCAGTTATCTCAGCGTCGGCAATCTTCATTCCGAAAATTGGACCTTGAGGAAGTGCTTTCATGTGACTTCCGGTTGCAATCGTACGAAGTCCTAAAGCAACAGCATCTTCAGCTGCTTGCTGACGTTTCAAAGCTACCTGTGGTTTCAGATAATCCCAAGAAAACTTATTTAAGAGCTAGAATATAAACCAGTTTTAAATTTATTCAATCACTTTTTCAAATCATTCTCACCTGAGCAGCCATAACTCTTTGACGCTCCGCAATTAAATTACACTTGGCGCACGTACATAATCGAAATTTACAATGCTTTTTATGGCCTTTTAGCCAAGAAATCATTCCATGATTCCTACATCGAGCACACTTTGGCTTACGAATTTTCTCCATTTCCCCCAAAAAAAAATCTTTCGTATTAACTTGATTATGTCACCCTTCCACAAATACTGTCAAAGCTTAACTGCTCACTTTCAACGAAATACTTTTTGAGTTTGACTACTGCGATTTTTCGAGGAACTTGTTACCGTATCTTTCTCTGAAGTCAAGTGTGATGGAGTTTGTATGTGCCTTCTCCTCAAGTGGCTGCATTTCTTATGAATACCCTGCTCTAGTTGTCGAGTGTTTTTGTGTAATTTATTCCTTATTCCATCCCTATTTCGCCTGAAACTTCTAACCCTGTAGAATGAAGAAGATTTAGCTAAAAATCTGATTTATGCAGGAAATAATGCTTATTAACGTTATAAGGAAGGATTGCTGATTCAAGCAAGGTTCCCAGCAAAATACTTTAAATACATCTGCTTTGCTTGTGCAATCTTATGATTAGCTTTTTTACATGCCGAAAAGAATAGTTTAACCCCAGAAGAAAATGTGTGGGTAATAGAGATACATAGATGGCAAGCCGGCAGACTGAATGATAGTGTTTATTAATAAAGGGAATGATGCGTTTTCCCGAAGTCCCTAACAAAGTCAACCCAAATGGGAATAGTCGGATTGAGTTGAGTATAGTCAATAGTAGCGAATGAATTAGTTTTTACTGGTTACTCCAAAAGACAAATAGATCCATTTTCAAACTCGATATTTCGTTCCATATCCGATGGAAATATTGAGAGTAAGTAAAGTCAAAGAAAGAGTAATAAATACGTTTACAGATTTTTGACAGCATCAGTTGCAAACATTTTCATGTGTTACCATTACCGTTGGACTGACTAGTTTCATCTCGCAGAACAATGAATACATACAAAAATACAGTCATCATCGCATCAATTTCCCGCAGAGATGAGCTTATGTAATGTTTTCACTTTGTTCAGTGGTAGCAAGATGTGTTTACAGCAAACATCATGTCAACTCTTCACAGAGAAAAAAAAGTAAAAGGACCGACGGCATGTCATGTCATGATGATCACATTACTTCATTCTTTTTTCCACCAAGTTTCTATTTATTTTAACAATATTGTTCGGTTAAATTGAGTTTCGTTTGCTTTTGGTTAGTTTTTCGGTTTTACTCTCCCTGATGATGTAGTGGAAGAAATGGACTGACTGACTTGAGTTACCTTGCTCTGTGGTGATGTTGATGTATGTGTGATGGTGGCATGGTGGTGGATTAATGCTGCTACGGGGCATTGTGGAAGTTATTTGGAACGGAACACAGAATAGAATCAGATCAGGTTTCTCTTGGACAAACATTTTCCTTCCCATCTGCCAAAAAAATCTGATAAGATGTGAGGTTTTAGTAGAGAAGTATATTATATTAAAGCATTTCACATGAAATTGATGTATTTCGTCTGATTCTCTTGGTTGGCAGCTAGGCTAGATTCAGAATCAGTCTCCAACTAAATTTTATTGTAAAAGAGGAAAAGTTAGTTTCCCTTGTTGTTCTCTGTGATCCTTCAGTTTTTCTGGCTACGAGCATTGTTTACACAGTGCTGATTGTGTTATGAATACCCAATCCAATTGTCAAGTCCCTCTTAAAGTTGAAGTATGATGAATTGTATACTACTACAGCACGCCTCAATTACCCTCCTCAATTTAAGTAAAGTGTAGGTTGGTATACATATTATATCTGCACTTATCTTTCATATACAAATGTCTATTTGTAAATGATCGCATTCAGTAATTGAACTACCTTGACTGCTTCCCCAGAACGTGGAAATCAATCCAAGTTCAATTTATCGTCATTCAAACGTGTATGAAACCCGTCTTAAAACGTGCTACTGTGCAGAGTGGTATGTCGGCGAATTGAAAACAGTATCTTGCGAAACGATATGCTTTAGATTTTAAACTGATATTCTTTCGAATATAATTTAGAGACTTATTTGGAATCGAATTTAAGATCAGAAATTAAAATATTTTCGCCGTGTAATTTTTTTTTTGATAATATTTCTAGTGCATTACTTGACGTAAAAATGCCGTTTTCCAAGAATATTATCAAGAGTCAATATGTACGATGCTATTTTTCAATGTTTTTTTAATTTCCGATACATGTTGGTTAAATGCCATGAAACTTCACGTTTGAATTTTAATTTATTTGGCAGTAGTAGTAAATAGACTTGTGTACACAGTAAAATATACACGATTAATTACAACTTTACACTAAATAATTATTCTATTTTAATTACATCTATGATGTGACTTATTTATTTCATAAAATTCGAGTCCGATTTCTAGAAACAGAGAATCCGAGGAAAGCTTGTAAAGTTGATTCACATTTAAAACGAAAATAAAAATAACCTTAGAATATTCAATAAGGCAGCATCGTACGTGTACACTGATTTTTGAAACACTACAGTTCTTATGGCAGAACATCATTGGTTTGCAGTTTGCAGCAGCAATTAGTGGTACACCGGTACATGTGTGTGTATTAAATTGTACCGAGTTCGTCTAAAAGTGAATATTTGAAACAATTTTCTAAAAATATTTTCATTTATACAATTGCTGTTTGTGTAGTGACTACGAATTCGTTTAGCATTCGTTACGATGATAAAGGATCTTCTCAGTACGTCCGGTTCTTTGTGCTTTTGTCTGTACAACCAATCAACCAATGTGTTGCTTTTAATTCATTTTTTACCGATTAAGAGTTTTTTTGCCAGAAAAAGGCCATATTAAGTATTTATTCTGAAAGATACTGTTAAAACGCGTTGCATCAAGCTCTATAATTTGCTCATAATTTAACTATATTCAAAATGATACCCGCATGTGCAGTTACATAATTGAAGTACCATGTCTTAAGATACCCCTCATCAAGATTAAGATGCTATCATAATGGCTGAAAGGCTTACATAATTTGATTTGAATAATTATTAACTGTATTGATTAACTATACAATCAGGATAGTGGATTAGTATGGTACATAACATAATCTTACAATTAGTTAATTCAGGATTAATTATTTAATTATGTTATGTTACAGATAAGAATTAAGAAAATAAGAGGTGTACGTACATTATTTTCATAAATACTTTTACAGGTAAATTAGTGAATTATAAATACCTCATATTATACCTGGATTCTGTTATTTATTGTAAGTAGGATAAATTTTATGACTTTCTTCCTATCTTGGATTCGTTACAACTTATAACATAAAAGTAAATAGCCAATTTAAAAGGTAAAGTTAATTATGCCATTCAATATGGATAAAAAGTGGATAAAAAGTCAGCTTGAATTCAATCAATCGATCACATTTAACTCGCTACAGATGCATAACTTTTTACTACACTTTAACCCTCAACTTTTTGAAAAATATGAAACTTCTTTGCACCGCCGCGCCGGTACACTACATAAATTAATTGAAACAAGAAATATAAATTAGGAGCAATTAAGGGAAATATCGTGAACATTTACACAATATATTCACAACTGCTTATTATAGAAGATAAAAATTACTTTACTTTAAGTTTAAGTGCAAGTAAAAATTAAACCACAGAGTCAGAATATCATGTCACATGTATACATGTATGTATATTGTAGATGTGGCTAGATTAAATACATAATATTTCAGCGTACTTCTTAATCTACATGTTACAAATCTAAAACAGCATTCAAACTTTGGCCATTTATGTATATTTTTTATCGTTAACTTCGTTGATGCGTCCTGTTTAACTGTTTCCCTTGTACGAATGCGCAATGAAAATATTATCATTCCCTTTACATGACAGCATAAATATACCAAGTTGAAAGTATTTCAAACTATTTTTCTATACTCCCCAGCAATATACATAGATAACTTTTGAAATGAAGTAGCACGAATTCTTATGATTCTTAGCAGAATTTTCTTATTTATATGTTCATTGTCAACGACACGCTCATGGGAAGAAACCAAAAACGGAACAAAGCACCTTTCTCTTTAATACACAGGAGCATACGCATTCACGCACGTTTGTTGCATGTGACATGCTTTCTCTTTTTTTTGCTTTATAACTTCCACGAATTCCTCATCATTAAATCAAAGTACGCATCGTGGTCGATCGATGCACTAACGCCAGCGTAGTAGTCCAGAAACTCATCATAAGTTACCTATGAACATACAATGATAAACAATTAAAATTTAAGACCATAATCGTGCGCCCAATTCATTGTAATGAGTACAACCAAATATTAGTTGAATGCCATATTGCATATAAAGCGTCAACATGTTAGACAGCACAGGGAAGGGAAAGCATTGCGAAATTTATCCGTTTGAATTTAGTAGTTACCAGATAAGTGTATTTGGGTAGTGAATAATATTAAATAAAAAGATAAAACAAGATAAAAAGGATCGATATCATAAAGTGTGACAAATAAAACGTAAATGTACACACAACCAAGTTACAAATAGTGGGCATGGATAGCATGCAGACTGCAGATAACACAATATTTATATTTCATCAGGATGGAATAGAATGGAATATCTTCAAATGCCAAAAATATTTTTGCGTGCCCGATCATTGTGCATGTGTTTATATTTTGTATTGTGGGGTAAGTGTAAATTGTTCAGTCTGAAACTTGAAATAATAGCACAGCACAACACGGTGGTGTGAGCAAATTGTTTATGCAGATACTGCATGCATGTATATGCTTGCTATAAAATTATTTGTAAAACGAAAAACACAAATTGAAATATACGTGATAGTGATGGCTTGGCTGTGTATCCTATGAAGCGAAAGCAAACATCGATATAAAATGTAGATCACACAAGAACTATTGTTTCACCTTTCCATCGACCACCCCATTCTCTTCAAAGTTTTTCAAGAATCTCGTCAGTATTTGTTGGTCAGTCTCTTCTCCACTTAAGTAGCGTGGATTGTTTTTTACACTGTAAACATTTTTCAAATCGTCCACAGTGACAACCCCATCACCCGTCCTGTCCAATTTTTGGAATGCTTGCTCAATCAATTTCTTTCGGGTATTGTTTAGAGGTGGCTAAAATAAATATGCACATAGTTAATGATACAGGTTACTCAAACATAGACACGCTCACGTTAGGTGTTCATACCGTTCATACATATATATCTCTTTGTATTGAAACTTACTCTAACTGTCAAAAGAAATTCATTTATGCTGACAGAGCCACTGCCATCCTTATCAAAGACAGTGAACAGTTCTTGCACTTCCTGTTTACTGAGGCGCATGCCGGTGTCATTCATTCCTTCTGTAAACTCCTCCAAATTCAATGCCTTGTTCCCGTCATCGTCCATTCGCCGAAATATGCTAAATTCAAAGAAAACATAAAAAATACATAGTACTAAAAAATCCACTAATGAATGTATTTATATATCGTGAGAATGTACCAACTGACAAGAAAAACATTAAAAATCGGTGCAAATAAAGGCAATGAAAAGTCAACAGGGTATATATGTATGTATGATAATATATGTTAGATATGCATGCATTTTTACTTACGCTGCTAGTCCAATAATTCCCGTCGATCCTCTCGCTAGGCAAAGTAACCTAAGCTTCTCCACGGGATCCTTGGTGTTGTTAGCTTCATTTCGGGCTTTTGTCATCATTTCCTCCTCATTTCGGGTCATGGATGTGCGAGGCCGCTGCATCTGCGCCGGCGAAGTAAAATAAACACAAGGAAAAGAAAATATGTTACTGTTGCTTATTTTTGAAAATTATGTGAGTACGTTATACAACGTTGTACAACACATAAACACGTGTATTTTTTTCTTTTAAAAAAATCATGGATGACAACAAACACAAAACATGACAATGACAAAACGGATAAATTGATTTTTCTCTAACTCGTCTCATCGTTCTGTCGGATTGCGTCTCTTGGAGTTCCCTTCAAAACACGTCAACACTCACCGACACAAAAATAAATAGTCACAAAAAGCCGTGAAGATTCCTTCTAACAACAATTTAGTAAAGGACAACGTGTTTGTAATAATTGAAATTGATGTCTAGTATGTAGAATTTTGCATGACATATGCTTATTTATATAAAATCAATATATTTTGACAATGGAAAACTTTTCCTGTCTGAGTCTGCCCTGCCGGTCAGCTAGCTTGACTTACAAATTGAGCTAGGAAAGCTAACTTTTGTGACTATCTGACTGACTGAACGCATGTAATATTATTTTATGGATCAAAAGAAACAGTCAATTTATCTCTCTTTTTGTACGGATGTATCCACCCAAAATTTATAGGTAAATTGATGGAATCTAATCGCCGAAACTACAATGTAATACTAACGCAGCAAAAGCAACACACACTTCTTGTCATGAAAGGATTCTCTAAAATGAGATAGCATGATATCATGTAATACAGCAGTAATGTTGTATAGCGCATCACTTGAGTATGTTAAGTGTGTGGTGCCATGTGGGAAAGAACTGTGAAGAGCTAACCAGAAGTAAAGATATTGTCGACAAAAGGTTTGTACGTTTTACGGTGAAAGAACTTTCATCATTTGCGTATGTATTGCTCCAGCAGTGTATGTTGTTATCATGCGGCATTCTGGTTAAAAGGATCATTGTATTAGGGATCGTTCGTTGGGGATGTGATGATACCAACACATTTACTTGCAGCTTAAAGTTATAAAAAGCCATGTGGATGATGGTGAGGATAGTACTACTATCATAGTAGTGGCGATGAAATGAAGGAAACGAGTCAAGTGAAAGTGAGCATGAGCGTGTTGGTAAGATACATGGGTAGGTACTTATTGTCGCCGCCGCATTTAGGTACCTCAAAGTCTGGAGCGAGAGAAAAGATCAGAGGATAAAGCACAACGGTTCATGTTTATTATTACTGAAGTGACGTTGGTGGACACACTGGAGCCAGACTTTGTAACAGACAACAACTGCACCACGTTGTTTTTGTTGGTGGGAGGATGGGATGAGCATCATGCAATTTATGAACGTGTGTGCTTTTATCATTTTCATGAAAAAACGAGCATGAAATGGACTCGTTTATATTCATTGGATTAGTAGAGCGCATAAGTTTTCATTACATCATCACATTATCTGCTATTCATGCAATGTGATAATCTTTGATGCTAAACTTATTTCATTGTACACTTTGTACGAGTGCTGGAAGCTAGATTAAACCTTAACAATGTCCGTTTTAGTTTATGCTGCGATTTATGGCTCTGGATTCTCCAATTTTGGTGAGGAGATTAGATTTTATTCAACTTAACGTGTTGATAGAACTCGGTTGATTGTTTTTTATTACTTTCCCAAACTGATAACCTTGTAGAAGATTAATTAGTGGTCCGAAAATTGGTATAGGTAGTCAAATTCACTTGAACACAACTTGAACGTGGCCATGATGGGCTTTCTTCGCCTTTATAATGGTTATTTTTTTTCTTCCTATATGTCTCTTGCATTTAATTACGGATTCAAATGAGTACTAAATTAGTACTACTAATTAGCACTTCATGAGCACTCTCATTTATGCTGGGCGTGGTAAAAAGTATAGTAATGAGTAATTGACACGGGATTATAAAGTGGAAAGCGTTTTACTCAAAACAGTACACTCTGTAAATGATGGGTAAAAATTGTGACAATAAAATAATTTAAAAAAGACGTATGTGTGTACAAAAAGCATGTACAATGAAGAGCTGAACAATATATTGATTTTGACCTGCCAGGTTTCGAAATATGATTATAAATGCACCCTCAACAGAACTTAATTCCTTTCTAAACTAAATGTTTGAAGTTGTAAATCTATTCTTACCTTTTCAAATCTCAATGTGGTAAATGGTTGCACTCAAAAATTTCAGTACCCACACAACGTTTGATTGCGTGTTCTCAATTTTAAATTAAAATTCAACTTGATCATTCACCTTCCACAAAGACGACACTTTTTTACTTTCCTTTCACTAAAATTTTGTGTAGCTCAAATTTAGACTTGATTAATTCGTATTCGTATGTAAATGTAAGTGTGTGTACTTCCACTAGATAAACTAGTGTGCACCGGATAAATTTCAACTTCGAATTCCGCTTCAGTGGTACCTCAAATTCACACTGGTGATGAAAAACTAATATCCACCGACCAGAGCAAGAGAGGAGAGAGGTTACGTGCAATGCAAATAACCGAACTCACCTCACAGAGAAGAGAAAGCGAGACAAGGAATAATGATACCTTTTCCTATTATCTCTCTCATTCTCCTTATTATACATATCTACTGACTACTGACTGACCAACAAAACTACACGCATATTATCATCAGAACAAATATAATACGAGAACCACAACTGCCATGTAATAATAACAGTTTGACACATGCAATCTATACATAATATTAAAACTTAATACAATTCGCATTCACCAGTACTAATATGTTTGATGATGATAGTTACATATGATGATGGGAGCGGATACAAGAAGGAAAGGATAATGGCGAAACTCATTATTTTGAAGCAGCACAGAAAAACCTAAGCTAGAAAATGACTTTCATGGATTTTCCAAGTTAAAGCAGTGTTCTATCGTAACCTCAACCTCAACAATGCATAGAGCTGTAGTATTTTTAGTTCATCCTGAAATTCAACAAACATGGTTATATAGTAGTTTGCAGGTAACGTCCAGACAAAGTTGAATATCCTTTTATTTCTTTTCTTACGTTATTATTATCTTACTCAAATTATAATGAGTATGTAACATGAGCATTAAGAAGTATATGTCATATTTGTGCCATTCATGTTATTATATATATGAAAAACATTGTAAAAACTATAACGTTGTAAAATCAGTTATAAGTATATATGGTGAACTCGTGACAGGACAGGCCAATGTCCAGTCCAGCCATCGAGTTATTGTAGTTCATGAGCTTAGAATAACGAATAAGCATATGTGCATATTATGCATATAGGTATGTAGAAATTAGTGTTAGTGTTATGAATGTATGTATTCCAAGTTAAGAAAGACAGGTCAGAAAAAGACTTTCTTTTGAAGTTTTCTCTTTCTTGTCAAGAAGAAAGTAATGCTTGTCACTCCAATAGATAGGTATACCCGCAGTGAATACTACTTGAGAGAGTGGAGAACAAGACAAGTAGAAAAGAATAGAATAGCAAGTTTCATATAACCTATGCCAGAATAAAAGTTTTATTTGGATATAACATTTAATGCAAAATATTTGCTTAAAATAATTTAACAATTTTTCTTTTATTGGAGTTGCACTTCCCAAAAAAAATTTCCGATGATTTTCGGAAGCAAAATAAGAGGAAAGTCAAAGTATTGGTTATACTAATCTTAATCTTAAAGAAAGCACCATGAATGATCACGTAATCAAACCACATAATTTAGTAAGTTACCGGCCGACTAGTCAGCCAAATAATGGTTTCATTTATAAATAAGCTCTTTGGGAGAAATAAAGAAAGCTCTTAATTATGGTTATCAAAGTTATCATGAATGACGGACCTCCTAATAAGAAGTTCCAATGTAACAATTTCATATCATCCCATGCAATTAAGTCAACATTCTAATTACAAACCAGATGTCAATGTTCGTAGTAATTAACGAATTATTTCAGACGTTTCAGATTTATGCGTAACAGAACTCATTGTAGTATTTCCATTTTGTTCGACAGCTCATACTATCAACTATACTCTTTTAATTATACTCTTACAAAACTTGGTGATAACTGAAAAATAGACTAAAGTTCTTCTTAAAATTGTTTTTTGTTAGCAACAGAACTGTATTATTCTGGATAGTAGGAAATTTTTACGGGGGTCTGGTGTTAAGTATCATAAGCGTATTGATTCTGTCGAAATGTGGGGGCAACCATTCCATGTGACGGCAAATATGCTGTACGCTGTACGTATGTATTACATGTTGCTGTTGCTTTTGTTGAATTTCCTCATTGTCACCAGTAAGCCAAATGTGCCACACTGGCCAGGCTGGAACTGGAAATTAGAGCAGTGTACGTATTCAGATTTTATTTATTGATTACTAGAGAAAATGGGACTGTAGCAGCAAAAAACATTTTCAATAGTTCAGGTAAACATCCACATTATATAATATTATTGCTCGAATGTTGGGGCTGGTGGCCAAATTGCCGGCTTTATACTTTTGTGCTTCTTTTGTTATACAAATAGCTCTAGCAGACTAAATCCAGCTAAGTTGAGAGCATTTAATGGTTAACTATAGCTCAGAATATTTAATTAAAAAGCTTAATAAACACTGCGCGATTCGAAACATGGTAAAGACAAGATTTTTACCAACCTAGAATAATTATCCGTTTCCCCTATTTTTCTTTCTAAAAGCATTATTTCTACATGTGTCACTCTCTTAGACAGTTCTGTAACACGTAATTCTTAAATAAGTAGAAACCTGACATTTTATCTTCAATGACCACAGAATTACTGGTGAAGGTATTCAATTACCAAAACCATATACATCTAAAATAATTTTGCTTTAAATAAACATGTTTCCCACATCCTCCTCTAGCTCTCGAAGGTAAAACTCTTTGTTGACGATTTTCGGAAATGAAGATTGCTTATTGAGTAATAACGAGAAGAATGTAAAATTCTGATATGTAACTACCGATTGCGGTGAAAGATGTGATGTATATGAGCGTATAAGTAC
>JAQFZG010001788.1:0-19287 GCA_034695465.1 Entomobrya nicoleti
TTTGGTTTAGGGAGAGAGGCTTAAATTTTTATTTCTTCTCGTTCTGTTCGGTTGGCTGATGGGTGATCGAGTGCAAAATAGTAATGCAGTCCTAATTCACTAATTGGTTTGGCTGGCATCTCTCTAAATTGGTGCTGCCCACTGCTGATACTTACATTTTGTTTGTTTAGTACGTTTAGCTGGTGGTCTGCCATGCCCTGCATTTTGGTAATAATATCCCAAATTACCACTTTTGCAAACTTCTTTGAACCCTTTTCTTTATAATTCTTGTTACATTTATTGCTCATATTCAAGTGTATACTAAAAGGTTAAGTGTTATCATCAAGAGATTTTTGGATGCATTTAATGGTGATGATTATTATGACGGTCAAATAAAGATGATGCGAATGTGAGTAGTATAACAAGCATGTACATGTGCCATTTCTGCAAACCACAATAAAGGAGCCCAGTTAAGTGAGTGAGGAAAAGGAAAAACAGACGAAAGTATAAATGGTGGTATGTATTTGATAGCTGCTATGCTATGTTTCACCAGAAAACGACAGGGTTACAAGACCGTAGTTATCTGGCTGAAGTTTAAAATGAGTTTGTGTACAATGTTAAATATTTCACGAGGTTATACTTATGACGATTACTATTAACGTACATTCAATAGTCAATATTGCACACTTCATTTATGTGACGAATGAAAGAATTATATACGTAGGTAGTGTAAGTAATATTAGATATTGCATCTGCAATATAATCAAACTTATCGTTAGTGGGCGAAAGTGTTATTTCCAAGAGAAGATGGAAATGATAATGGTGATAAGATTGGGGGAAACGAGAATGAAGTACACACAATCAGCGCAAAAAGTAAAAAAATGGAGACGCGTAGGAGGGCATCTGATGGTGATAGTGATATATGACGATGAGCGCGGTGATAACTGTGCCAACACAAGGTACAATAGAATGAAGGGAGAAATGAATTTAAAAGGAAGATACAATGAAGTAGAGGAGCAGAATGTTTTAGAAGAAACTTCATATACATAGTTTCATGTATGCATTAAGGGTTCGCGATCTCATTTTTTCGCTCTTCATTTTCTTCGTGGACAAAAAGTTACTTTTACCACTCTTCTTCATCATGACCAAGTTTCCTCATGATCAAGGCTTGCATGACAAACTATGCACACACTCTCCTCTCTCATTATTGTTTAAAGAAGAGAAAAAGTAAGAGCGACTGAAAGAGAAGAGCTGTCAGCCTACATACTAGGACACATCATGTGTTCCTCTTTTCTCATTGAATGAGTGAGCGAACATCATCTTGACTGGCACGAGAGGAACTAAACTAAGCAGAGTACTGGGAATAGGTATGAAAACGAGCAAACTGATTATACAGAAATGGCGAAAGACATCAACAAGAGAGGAAGAAGGAGAGAGAACGAGATCCTTGTTAATTTTGACGGGTATCATCTTCATGTGTGTGATGCGATGATATGATGGTACGGATTTGTGATTATGTAGGGTTGAGTTGAGTAGAAGAATGAGTACGTTTCGTGTATCATGTTGGTGGTTGGTGGATCTATGTATATCTGTGAAATATATCTTTACAACACTTCACCAGATAAGATGGTACTTCATTACTTTATGGTGTAGTGGGTGTAGCTGAGAGAATAGCTGTATTGTGTGTGCATCATTTTTATTATTAAAGAAGATCGTGGTTCAAAGTGGCTGCGATGATGATCATAATGTGTGGTGACGGTTCAATTGCCCTATGATTAGATTAAAGGGATTAAGCAGGCTCATTTTTCCACGAGATATATACATCATCATCATCTTGATCATTTTCATGCACGATTATTATTTGATGTGTGTATATTTTTAGCTAGCTGTCTCTAGGGCAGGGCAGTGTGGTTCATTTGGGGTTGTTTATGACGAGTTTGCGTATTATTATTCTGAGAAGTGCTGCGAGACAGCCAGCGTCCCAAAAATTCCAAAACTTTTCCCATTTTCAGTTTTAGCTACTGATCTAAACGCAGTCATCCGGTTTGTTTGCGTTTTCCCAGGCCAGGATACGTGTGGTTTTGTATGGAATATACTCTTGTGTTGTGTGTTGTGTAACAAAAGTTTACTTTTGATAAATATTATATGAGTCAAGAATAATAAATCAAATGATCAGGCCTTTCAAAGTTATAATCATGATAATTTTTAGGATACGTGGGTGGACTTATGTAGCTCTGGAAAGAAAAAAGTAAACTAGAAATATTATTTTACTCGCCGATTTGACTTTGGGTGTTGGGATTTTAAGTTAGAAAAAAAAAGTCTGTATAATCCATGCTAAAAACCACACACGAAGGCTAGACAAAGACAGGCTAGAATAGATATGCATGTGCATAAGTAACGTAAATGATGATTTTCCATGTAAGTAGTCCCTTTATAGTAAGGAGGAGGTTACATGCCTAATTTGCGTAAATAATCTGAAAAGAAACAAAATGTTTAGAGGAGTATTAAGTTCCATAGTATATATGCTTTTATCACTCTTGCTCCCAAGCTTGCAAAATCTTAAAACGCCTTGCTGTGTGCTTTTAGTAGAATTACTCATCCTATTTTCTGTTGGAAAAAATCTTTAAAGACTCAGCAATATTGACAGTTCGCTGTATTTTATATTTATGTTTGTTGTGCTTATGAATGGGGCAACTGAGATAAAAACAAACCTTTTTTGGATGTTACATTACGCAACAGAATTTTAGTAGGGACTACCTGCATTTTCACAAACGTACTAAATAGGTACTGCTACACACAGGCATGCATAAAATGGAATTAAAAGATAATTCATCATATCGTAAGCTTTAATGCAACTTTGAGCACTAAAAGTTGAGATGTTCTCTTAATGTAACGTTAATAAAAAGCGAGAAGAGATAATAAGGAAGCCATTTTTCTCGATTTGCTGATTAAAGCAAAGTTTTTTCCTGACAGTTAAACGGCAACACAAATTGCAAAAACTTGCATTATACCACACACAAATCCAAATAAACGCACGGTTGTGTTATCGCTTGGTGCGCACACATACAGTAATTATTCTATTACGATGATGTTTTTGTGTAAAATGGTAGATTAAGTTGATTCAAGGTTGGTGGATGTCGAAAGTTAATGGCAATACCAATACCTCCTTACAGGATTACTGCATAATGTAAAAAAAAACCATGAACCATTGTGGCACAAAATGAGTACATGTTTAGTTATGTAGACATTTAGGTTTTCCAGAGGCCATATTGATAGGAAATCGGCAATAATTTAAGTACTGTCCGCTGCTGGAATGATGCTTTGTAAGCGCTGCACTATAAACTTTAGCTGTAATATTCACTATGTTAGCAATGGTGTTGAATCTTCATTCTTAAACTGCCCGATCATTGCATCATGTCAAACCAAAAAATAAATCAGAGCATCAGTTTTTAGGGTATTCAATCAAGCTGTTAGTCGGCCTGATAATGAAGGATATATCATTACCAATCCTTGTATTCATCGACATGAACCACACAGCGCGCTATGAGCCATTTAATGTAATGACTCAACCAGTGAGCGCATAAATAATTACAATGAAAAGCATCTACACACACATAATAATAGTCGTAAGAATTTATTGGATAAGGGCACAAGTATATAATTTTAAAAATTCACTTATTCATTCACCTACTATTATTCACCAGTCATCATCACCACCGGCGCTCAACGTCACAGTTTCTCAGTGTGTAACAAGTGCTTAGCGCATTGAAAAAATATCACATATTTTGTGTTCCCGTTGGTTGAAAAATTATACGTTTGAAAAATCCATGAATATTAAGATTTGCAATAAATGTTCAATAACATTATTATTATTACAAACTCACATGCTTTGCCATATTATTCGCGATTGTCAATAACTGCCACTCTGTCACCATATTTAACTTCGATTCGAGCAATGATTATGATGATGATGCAATGCAACAGATCAGCAAAAACGTTACGGTACAAAATATAAAAAATACCTAGCTATAAATTGTGCAGAAATAGCAACAAGCAATTTTGCCAATGCCATTCCTTCATTGTGTGGAAAAGGTGCATTGCATTGCTCAGTCAAGTGTCATCGGCGATGAGATGAGCAAAGCAAGGTGTCTTATGAGTAGCCTGTAGCCAGAAAGAACCTTAACAAATTCAATACATAATAATATTTTTATTTGATAATATCCAAGCAAATGGCTACCTGCTGATATTTCCCTTTTAGCATATAACCATTTTTTTTACGTCTGTCGTGACCTTTGATAGAGTATCTGCTGATAGCTACCAAATAATCATACATCTCAAGATCCTAGTCGTTGACTTGTAAACCTTAATAGAAATCTAACGAACTGATTTTGTAGTAGACATCACGTAAGAAATATTCGATGTGTATTGTAAGCTATTTAATATTATGAAAGAGGCACAGCCAACAATTACTAATAAGCAATACTTAGTTGCTGATATTATTAGAAGGCAGAGAAAACTAAATAATTGAACTGATTTATAATTTCGATGATTTTCTGCTCTGATAGATTATTTATCGCAGCAGCAATTACGTTTTTCAAAGCTCCGTACTCTATTCACTTGCGCTCACATCGAAATTGTTGTAATAATTTAATGAACTTTGCAGATTAGAAAGGTCGTTTCCGACAATACAATGTTGGCAATTTTTTCATTCATGATTCAGCCAGCTTTCAATAATATTTTTTCGATAATAAAAATGACGATGACTATGTTAATGTTGTTGATGATGATGCGATGGCGTCTGTTTTGTCAATCTTAGTATTGTGCGTTAGTACGCAGTAAATGGTAAAATTATGACGAACAGCTTTCAATTGACATTAAACTGAAAAGAAAAATATTAATGAGCGTTTCGCAATATGACAAATGCAATACTTTGCTAAGGACAAAAAGGTTGACAGTCAAGTGCACAATGACAGAAGTGTGCGCTTCTGTGCTATTTGTCAAGCCAAGTCATGTGCCATGTGCGTATTTGCAAGGTGTATTTTTGGATGATTGAATCTACTCAATAGTCGCAGCAGTAAAATATTAAGTAGTAAAATCAGAGGTGATACAATCATGCTAACGTCATTCAATTATGCACATTTTTGATCGTTATCAGTTATCATCGTCACAATCAGAATAACAAAACGTAACAGAAGTTGCTGTAATAATCATAATCATAAATTAGAATAGAAATCAAATGGAAAAATATGATTTCATGACATGACTCTACTACAGAATCAGAATAGAATTGCCTGAAAATTATACACCAGTATTAATTCGTTCAACAACTGGTAAAAACAGGTACAAAAAATCAAGGCCTAATCAGCTAACCAATTTTGTAAATTGGAACTAAAATGATGAAGTGGAAAGGTGGAAAATAGTTGGTTTATATGAATGTCACCACAACAGATAAGTATCAGAGTGTGCTCCTAAGAATTCAGAGTTCTTTCAAAATGAAATCATATCACTCACGAGCCTCTAAAACTACACACAGCTTGAAAAAAAGTTGTCGGAAAGAACTTTAAATTTCTTATCATATTCCTTGATCAAGTCATCATCATCAGCCTTGAAGATGAAATCATGTATTTACTCGACTTTTATTTGTATGTTAAAAAATAAACTAGATTTCTTGATTTTTCTTGATCGTATTTTTACAGCGACCCCATTATACCAAACCCAAAAATGTACAATACATGTGTTTAGTTTGACTGCACACGTAATTGATTTTGGACAATCTAAGTTGTTCGTATTGGTAATACGGCCATTGAACAGTTTACAAACTTTTATTCTGATTTCGTCAATAATCCCAAACTTTTACCTAAAAATCACGTACAACGCATATTTGTGTGAAATGATCAAGCGCATCATTGTTCACATTGAAAATAACCTGAAAGAAGATCATCATTAAATACTACAAGACACGATCACATTTCTTCTTTTCCTAAAAAAGTAATCATCACATCACCATCATCATCATTTTAAGCTCCAAAAATGTCAAAAGAGTATAATCAGTACACACGTTTCAAAATTGCATACAAAATTACTATCATCACTGTATATAATGTACAAAAAGTATCACATGCATACATGAGTTGTTGATCATTATGCACTTTTTATTTTTAACATGCAGGGCAAAAATTTCAATTTTCACTTCTGCTGCCGTGCATTTCTCTAGAGTATAAAACTGAAGCAACTTAAGAAGCTATACTTTTATTCACCACATTTTTTTTTGCTGATCGTTGTTCCACAGAACATTTTCTTTGAAGTATATTTTAGAAACGTGACTTTAGTGTTAGAATGTCTTCACTGCAGTGAAATATATGTATACACACCTTCTCTGATAATTTAGACGAAGCCAAATTTGCTTTTCGAATCAGCACAGCAGCTGTATCTAAATAAACCTATTTACACGACTTGTGTTTGAATAAGTGTAATTTTTATGTCCGATACGATGATTTTTCCATTGTCACAGTTCCCAGTAAATGGGATGAACAGACATAAAATCGTAAATAAACAGGAGGGGTGTTTTGTGGTACGAATTACATTACTTTTTAACAAGTCTTCTATATTATGCAGTTACACTTGTATGTGTACCACAATGTCCACAATAAACCATATTTGTCCGATAAAACGAATGCTATACATTTTGCATTACTGTTAAGCGTCGAAGTGATTTGAAGTTTACTTTACCAAAATCAATGCCAAAATTGGCAAACGTAAATGATTGTGACCACGTCACGATTGCGAACATAATATCAACTCACATAGATGCATCATAAATGTACCAATCCTTTCATTATTCACAGCGTAGCGTAATAAATGTCTTATACGTAAATTAGTTCATTCATAACATAACTATTTACTATATAAATCGGTGTAATGCTCTTGACTGCGAGTATAGCAGTTATACGAAAACAAACATTCATTCTAGTTAAAGATGCAGTGAATGTATGCCAGCGAAATTTGTACCTTATGCCCGTGTAAATAATTTGTTGATGTACATTTATTTGTATATACACCCGAAATAGAAAATTGTTGCAAATCTTATACCTTCGACTACGGCTCACACGCCCACCAAAAATATATCGCTCGTAGTCTTTTTGTCGACTTCTCATTCCCTTTGTTACACCCTGCTGATGATTGACATGTGAATAAGGTATAACAGTAAAAAGAAAAGTGTTACTAGCACTTTATCAAAACAAAACTGTATTCAAACACTAAGAGACGGGATAAGAGTCCTAAGAACAATCAGTAAAAATATTCAAATTATGTGCATACTTTAACAAAACAAAATTTTAATAGTCCAGTTTTATGGTGATTTTTTTATCAGAGAAACGTTGTTTAAATCACCATACAATTCTCAGAGAAATTTACCGATAAAACTTCGTAGAGATATTTATACTTTACTCCATTCAGCTAACATCAGTATGTTTTTTCCGTGTTACCCAACCACACATAACTTTCTCTCCACTTGACGATTCCCTGTGACAATGTTCCGTAAGTAGTAAGTACGTAGCTGTAAGTGGTATTTTTTTATCAAGATACTAGACACATGCTCGTTTTAGGCAATCACAGCAGTCAACACAAACGACAGTTTTTCAATCTATTATTGGCCGACACACGAGACTACTGTATTGTTCTTGAGTTTTTTGCAGGCACTATCTTAGCATTTTAAAAGTTTTTACTAAAGTTTTTACTCATTCTTTCAAGGAAGCATAAAATTGGACGCGTATGACTGAACATGAACTGACTTACATTTTTATTCCTTTACTCTGCGTCACTCATGCATATTCATAATCTTATATTGTTAAAGAGTTATACTAGGTGTAACGGTACGATTAGACTTAAGCTGGTACAAAACCTAAAGAAAATGAAAAAAAGAAGTGCAAAAAAACAGGAAAGCAATTTTAGACCCGAAAGGAAAAGTTTTCACCATATTGCATTACAAATGTGTTTTATCGTTTCATGTATGATTCCGTAGTAAAATATAAGATTCGTGCATTGTTTTTACGCGAGGCATAAACATACCATGAAAACAGCTAACCTTAAAATGTAAAAGTCGGGTCGGATGACCTTTCAGAAAAAAGGTCGCTTGTGCATTTCACGTTCACAGTTATTCTATTTTTTCATGTCTCGTAAACACGATTAGACTTTCTCATTTAAAAACGTGAAAGCGTAATATTATACATAATATATGTACAACATTTTTCAGAATGTAAAAGACATAGCAAGTTATTCTGAATTTTAGTTTATTGCCTTGCAATATATCTTCAAATTCTACGGGGAATTCCGAGATGATCAAATTACAACATAGTATTCCTGTCGGTCTCGAATTCGCTAAATTACGTATGTATATAATATAGTTTGTTATTGCGAAGAAACTTGTTAAGTTAAGCACATCCGTCATGGGAAATGCGAAACCTCAACAAAATGAGAAAAGTTCATAAACACCTGTAAAATTATGTCGGGTCGTAAAGAAAAACACGCTGTGTATTTCTTTTCTTTTTTGGATCCAACAGAAAATTATTAAAACCTTAGAAGTGGTAAAAATACAATACATTATTCCCTTCCTGGCCTGGTAGAGAGTAGATACATAAACGAAAAATTTGTGGATGAAAAATTCATACGCAATTTTTGATGACAATAAATCTTCTTATATTTTAGAGTATTTTACGAAAGAACGTTTCTCTAAGTACCTTGCTTAAAGACTCACGTTGTTTTGCTGTATGAGTTGACCGCAATACAATATGAATGAGTTATGTTATCATGATGCTTTTATAATTCGAAATTCGAATTATTATGGGTTTATAACGACAATGTGATATTATATAGTGTTTGGTTATAAAGCTTCCGTCCGGTGTTTTCAAAATCTTCATAAAGGGATTATGATAATATCAACTTAGCTAAAAAGAAACAAGTCAAGCAGAAGTTTTGCTATTGTCTCTGCAAAATTAAGAAATAACTATACATTCATACAACGTCGGAAAATGGACGGTTGTACGAACAAAAACTATCTCCGAAAGTAATCTTATAAAATTTCTATAGTTGAAGAAAATAAAGTTATGATTATGCTGCGTTTGTCTGTCTGTGGTGCGGGTGCGAATAACTTGAAAATGCATACCGAAACTTTTAGATAAGTTATTGAAGTATATTTATTTTTTGCAAGGCAAAACTACTCATGTAGAGGTAGAATTATTTCAACTTATTGATGGCATTTGGAAATACACGGAAATTTACTTTTTTTTTTAATGATATACATGTCTTCTGTAACATGAAAGCGTGATCATTTAAGGTTAAGGACCACGTAAGCATCGCCCGTCATTGAAATCATATCTTTTAAGAGTGTTGTAAATATTTGCAACTTTAGAGGTGAATGAATTTCAGACCTATTTAATTTCCAGTCGTTTCAAAGTTATATGAACTTTGTAATATTGAACATGGGCAATAACTAACATATTTTAAATGGAGTGAAAAAAAGATTATATAAAGGTATGTATATAGCAGTATACTACCGGTATATAATGATAGTCTTTAGAATATATACTTGTCCAGGATTCATTGTTTTTATTCTTTTCAGATACATACTTATTTGGCTTTTCGATAAATTATTTCTCCGCTTCTTTCCACTTTACATGTTTACATATAAAGTACGCGCCTGAGTATGGCTGCATTATAGAATATCATTTTTATTTATTTGTTTCCCTAAATTATGCACATAATATTTACACAGAAAAAGTATAAAGAAGCACCACAGCAGCGTCCACTACAATATACCAATAGCATACCATTGCCATATTGTAAGACAGTTCGTTCACTCTTAGAATTTGTTAACAAGCAAGATAGACTACTGATGCGATGAAGAATTCCGCTCGCAGTTATACGGTATCGCAGAAGTAAAGTGGTCCCATAAATATCTCAAATGAAATCTTAAAGGAACAGGGAAACTAGGAAGGCAGAACAGCACAACACAATACGTAACGAATCAGAAGGAAAGGAAAAATCCTGTTTGCTTGGAGTTACCCGCTTTAGCACTAAATAGACCTCCAAGAAAGACACGCTTTTCTCTTACAGACTATCTAGAATCTCTTGAAAGGATACTTTTTGCGGTTCTGTGATTTTTGTGTTATATATTTTCTCGTGGTTTTAGTATTTCATGCCTTGGAAAAATAATATAACAGTGCAGTGTGTGCTGTTCTCTAATGATCAAATGGTTTATAATGATGATAATCCAATGACCACACCATCATCATACCAGCACCATTATACCAGCTTTCTAAAATGTAAGGATCAATAATGTTTCTTTTTCACAGGACATTATCGTGATTGATTTTTTCATTGCTTTTATAAATATGAAAACTTTGTTTGTTATTATGTTAGTAAACCACTACCATTTCCACTCAAGAAATAAAATTCAACGTTCTTAAAACAACGTTGTCCACAAAAAGTGAAAAGAATAATAAAATGAGAAAAAGTATTTTTGGGATCTCTTTCGCGTGAGTGCAGACGAGAATGTGTATATAACGTTTTAGTGTGTTTACTTTGCAAGGATTCCTTTTTCTCTCTCGTCTTCTGGTCGTTTTCTGCTTTTTTACTCTCGGAGTTAATGAGATGGAAACTCGTTGTACTACCTAAACTGTCTAAAAGCTCTCATAACCACCCCTATATTGCCAATGTTGACGACAGAGTATTTTTTTGTTTTTATGTCAAAAGAGGGAATAATATTGGCGTGTGCTCTCATACAACTAAGGACAATACAATACTTTGTTTTACATGCGTTTGGTTTTACAGTTAAGTGGACAGGAACCGAACTAGTATTTTTGTAATTATCAAACCTTTCATGACCATAGCATAATAGTTGTAATCTCTATGTATAAAAATACAGCTACCATGAGTTGTCTACAATTCAAAATAATTTGATGTGATTACACATCGATTTCAAAACACATCAGATAAATACGTACGTTAAGCTCGAATTTCAGGCACGATGTGAAGAAAACATTTCCAAGAAAAATCAGCACAAGCTTATTAAACACGTAAACAAAATAAGCGTTTATAGCTAAAGGCTTACATTTTCAAAAAAAATATATAGTTTAAATGACTTACATTATATCTAATTTATCGATTATTATTTTGGGTTGCAGTGTGTACGGTGTTTTCTAACATGCATATCGAATTCAATAGAACTAAAAAGTGTGTTCAAAATTGTATACGGAGGCAACATTAATGTTGATAGCATTTGTAATAGTTTTGCTGCAAGGTAACTTTCAGTTCATCAGTTTTAGGTTTAAAACGTTAGAGAAAAAAATGTTTTGATGCTAATGATAAATTAGAGCATGTGTCTTTAAAAAAAGGAGTCGTGTTCATATCGACTTGATATTATTTTGTCATGAAGAAGATCAGTAAAATCCCTACCATTAAATGCAACTACTGAGAGAATTTATAGTTGCATGATGCATATCTGGCAAAACGTTTTTGATGTATCTACCATTTTTAACTGATCAATTATGAATGTAGTAGCGAGAAATACATCTTGGCCAACCAAACCAATACCATAGATGACAGGAAGACAGCAATGCAATAATGACATTTAGCGGGTCCTCATGCGTAGATAATGAAGAATTTAGAACATGAGACATATAAAGAAGATAAATTGCACTGCAACAACCAGCAAACAACTGCAATCTGTGAAAATAAGTAGTAATATGTAATTTGATATTAATTTTGACGACATGTGTGCATGAAGTGAGAATCATCAAACATTTTAGGCGGAAAGTATCACAGGTATGCATTGTAAATCTTACAATACATGTGTATAATATTATGCTATGTCACAAACATTCAGAATACTTTGACTGAATCATAGTTTTCTTAATTCCTCGAAGCAATTCAGAAGCAAAATGTATGCATTTTATTCTTGTCAATAACAATCGTACCATAAATATGAATGAATCACCACACCATCCATATCCGCATTCGGCATTTAAAGAACTGTCAGTAGTTTGACATTACACCAGCTCGGCATGGCAGCATGACGCTTTGTCTCTCAAAAAACCTCGTGTTGTCAGTTCAGTGAAAATACAAAACTCTGAAATTAAATTCAGATTTCTTATTTTGTCAATGAAACTCGTAAATAATTAATATATTCATTTAATATCTAAAAAAAACTCAATTGTATTTCTTGTAGTTTCATTTCATACTATAAAATTCATAAACCGCTGTTCACATATAATGTTCAGAATTTAACGGTTATTGTCAAATCAACACTTCTATTTTCCACGTATCAAATTAGCACTTACGCACCAGCGAGTATACGCACTAAATTAGTATAACTGTTCAATATATCTGACTGAGGAACAAACAGCGTGCATCACATAACTGAGGAGAGGGACATACGTATATGTATTTTGGTCACTCTTCAAGGTAAAATATTACTGACGTTTGCGGATGAGCCGCCGGTATAAGGTAAAAAGTGTCGTGCTTGCCTGGTTTCGTCATTACGTGCATGTGCATTATGTCTAACATCTGCAGTAGTGTAGTCTAGTAATCTGGAACTAATCAAAAGGAATCATCTTTTTTATTTGTTTTTTATGAATAGTATAGTGAATGAGAAGCAAGTGTATGTTGATATTTGGTAGTTTTGGTTGTTTTGTGTTTGTTGGTGATAGTGGTGAAATAGAATGAAAAGAATTTCTAGCACGTACATCGAATTGGATAACATATATGTACATGTATCATACATAATAATACACAAAAGTATAATAAATACTACCAACTAAATCTCTCGCATAAAAGAAAGAATCAACAATGAACAGCAGAAACTGGCAACAAAGAAAGATGAAAAACCACGTTAACGAATGTTAACTGTTGTGCTCATAATAATATGACGTTGATATTTGTTTAGAGAAAATGTGCTTGATACCGTAATATTGGCGCGTTGTATTGAATGAATAAGTATTATCATATCATTATAAGCTAAGCTATCATTATATTCATTCTAAAATATTTTGTTGAGTTGACTGTGTGTGAGAATTTTTAACAGGCAGTAAGCCGAACTTAGCCTTATTAGAAAACTTGCAATAGGAATGATAATTGAGATTTAAAGTAAAATAAGTAAAGTAGGAGAATTCAGGGTTGTTACAAGTAGTACAGTCATTCAAATTATGAATGTAGTTTTACATGCATAGCCGTTGTGTTGTAAAGATAAGTAGGAAGATTAGTTAAATAATTTGCCCTTTAATTTTTGGAATTCTGAATTTATACAAAACTTTGATCGTTATTTCAGTCCGCCATTACAATTTATAGTCGTCTGATAGACGATAGAAGAGCACTTCATTCAAAACTAAAACGACCGAGGTATGTCCGGCCACCTTGCCTATTGCGGGGGCCACACATACCCTGGTCTATTAGAGTAATGAAAATGGTGAAAATCTAAGAAATTCCATTGCAGCCAGCTAAAGCTTGCAAGTTTTTAGAATACAAATGGTTTTATTCTTCACTCAGTATCACAACCGATCTCTTATTCTGTCGAAATATACGGAATAATTTGAATTTAAGCAAGTTTTAAAGTATCATAAACATTTATGCGCATATGTATTGCATTTGTTCCACATGTAATACTTATGCACATTTTAACGAAAAAAATGAATAAAAAATGTTTATATGATCATTATCCTCAATACCATATTTCACCACCCTCGCTACTGCCATTAACACTGCTGATTTTATCCGACCAGAACCGCAGAAAAACTATTAACATTTTCACATAAAACCACCATCTAAAGTTGAATCACAAATTAAGGTTAATCCGAGATCATGAGTAAAAAATAAGACATTTCAAAAACCGTCATGTGATCATCATTTATATATTTTATGCATACACCAGTTATATATTTTTAAACTCAGACTGATTTTAAATTGAAAATTCTGCAAGCATCTGTCATTTTAAATATCATATCCTTCGATTTCATTCATTCATGCTTTGCTTGTAGGGAAAATATGTATTACAACAAAATCATTGCATATAATAATTCCTCTTTTGTTTTCATTTGACTGACAATCAAGTTGAATAGTTGGCAGTTCGTTTTATTGCGGCAGATTTTAGACTATTTTATTCGAAAAGGTAATCCAGTGTTAGCAATAATTTTTTTAATGAGCAGGTAAAATATATCACTTTTGCATGCTAGGATAGCTATCTAGCTATCATTTATGTATCATCATCTTCTGTGGTGCAGTGCAAATTACTCTGTGTGGTATGGTGATGACGTTACCTTTGACTCCGCATGAAACTAGAAAAAATAGCTGCTATTTAGTTTTGGAAGGTGTGTGAAACAACTTCACTTTTGCTAGTTTCTAGCAAAATTTTGCATTAGTAAAATGATTTCTCAAATAGCCTAGGAATTTAATAATATAGCATAGAAGGTAAACGAGTAAAAGAGAATTTAATGCATTATATCTTATGATTATATCCCAAGTCTTTTTCAAGTTCAGTTCTCACGATTCCCATAATGCATCAAGAAGTGATGCACATCCATATATACTATACACATAATACCATAATGTTACTTAAGTGTTTTGTTTCGTGAATATGTTATTTAATTTGACTTCCGGAGAAATAGGTACAAAAGTACCTTCTCTATTGAAGTGAATTCCTGTTTATTTGAAGTTTTTCTATTAGCTTTATTTACTAGTTGTGATATGCATGAGAATTTATTTATATCAAAAGTAAAAAAGAGAACTCTCACTTAATGATGCACTTAAAAACATTATTGCAGCCTTTAATGTAACAGTGATAATGATATATTCAGTATAATAGACTATAAAGGAGACTTTTAATTCAAACCATTTTGACCTTTTCATGTTTTCACAGGATTCCCTTCATCGTAACACTACTTGACTCAACTTGACTGGTCTGGAGAACATCAAGTTGGCTTGTTTGAGATAGAGTGATACGCTTACCTGTTCATAAAAGTGTAGCTTCTTCAGTTGCATGCTGAATTTTCACGAAGCTTGTAGATGAATATATCGTGTTCGTGTACTTCTAAAGTTCTCGTCTGAAGCTGAAGCTACCTATATGTTTCGAGAGTCGAGCAACGTCGTTGGAAAGAGTGGGTAAGAGATCTTGCATAAAATATATTATTGTTTGTGCGCATCATTTTTGGTAGTACTGGGCTAGATATTATGATCACATGATAACTTTCAACTTTATTTTAAACAAAACCATTTTTTAACAACTATTATGCAGCGAGAAAGTTTACGATTTATGTTATTTAATCTCCTTAAAAATCCATAAATTCGGTAAAAAAGTTAGATGAATAAACCCCATTAATTTTAATTGTTCTAAATTATGGTCCTTCAAAGTTAATGTTATTTGTATGTCCTTGTTAACAAATTACAATAACAAATTGACACTTGTAATGTAAGCCAATTAAATATATACATACATACATAAATAAATACATACTCCTATACATATGTATATATTCTAAATTCCAATTCACAATTAAATATTTTGATCTCGATTTTGTGCATTTCGTCAGTATTTATACCTATATGTAATATGATTTAGAATAGTTTCCCGGAACGAACGATTCTTTGAACATTAAATTTTTTTTTGGAAGATTCGAGGATTTATAAAAGAAAACAGCGACTTTATTGTGTAATCACGTAGAACATGTAATTTTCTCAAGTTTAGCATTAACATTAGAGATGATCTTTAGAACATTTTAATTATTGGCGATAATTTCTACACTCTTTTTATTTGTTTTAGATTGGAATTCCAGCACACTGGAACTAATTCGCAACTTTATATATTGGACAACGGCCTAAATGTGAAATGTAGATATCAACAGACTAAGTGTGTGCTGCGAACTTAGAAATTATGTCAACTTTCTTCTTGTCGAACCATTAAAATTATTTCGACTTACAATCAGCTAAAAGGTTTTTGCTGTTAAATGGCAAATGAAAGAAAAAAAATAGAAAAATTTCGTGTGCACATTCCTTGCTAGTTTTTCTTACTTAGCGTTTGTTCAGTGCATGTAGTAATTAAATATTTTGCCTGACTTTTTGTCGGAACTTGTGAAGTTGCGTTAATTTTAGGAATACATCATCTGTGCAAAAGTTACTGTTAGATTTTTTTGGATGAGTAAAAGCAGATAATTTTAAAGAGTACCAAGTACCGATAAAACCGACACCGCCGCTATTTTACATCCCTTGTACTCTGTTCAGCATTTTTGTGAAATGCGAATGCATGTGGTCACAACTCAAGTACTCCAAAATACTACTTCTCTGCTGTGGTAAAAAAGTAACATATTGATATGATATGACATGGCATATATGTTACCTGTGCTGTATACACCGAAATATATAGTATCTTCAAACGACACGTAAAGTAGAAAAAAAATGTCACCAAGCCAGAGTAAGAAAAAATACCGTTCTTACCGTGTTTTTTGGGCAGAATAATAATACCACCATCAAAGCCAAAAGGCATTACAAGGCATTGTAATTTTATACTACGACTGCAACAACGATGCGGTGTTTGCGTACCTGATGTGCCTCGCGTTCACTTGTGCAACGCGGTTGTTCCTACCTTTCGGTGTAAACTTACCTATACCAACAGAAACAGACCCAAGAAAGAAAATAATATCCATTTATCTAGTGAAGTGCCTTTATGGGAGAGCATTTAAGAGTTTATGTGTAGCAACAGACCGTAAAAATAAAATTGGTTTCTTTTGTGTGATAAACGTATTCTTGCATTTTTATATTCCTGTGCTGTGTAGTATGCATAATTGAGAATAGTACGGACAAATATTAAGGAGGAAGGAAGCATCTCCCTTCTTGACTGGATTAACGGTGAATACGAAATGAATGATGTTGTACGACAAGGGGAGCCTACACCAAAAACCCCATGACTTGAAAAAGAAATATTACTAGGTCACCTGCATATTTGATTTGAACTCTTTTCTTTGCGTATATAATCCAACCTGTCCCACAAACAATAATGATATTGTTGACAAAGAAAAAGGAGAACCATCAAAACCAACACAAAGAAGGGTTGTATGAATGGTTGCGTAATAACATCTCCCTCGAATTGTGACGTGTTGCATTCATTTGATGCATCTGCATGTATTCATGCGTTTCACCTTGTGATACAATTTCCGATTAGTAACGGGTATTATCATTGTATCACAAAAGGAAGATCTCTGCCCATGGTGGAGGTGAGGTTGACCTGTTACAAGTAGAGCAACAAAGCAGATCACAGCAAACTATACTAGTAGGATCAGCATCAATATATCATCATGTTGTGTTTAAAGAAGAAAAGATTTTGGGGATCTTCTTCGTCCTATGGTCCCAATAGCCAGAGCAAAAGTAATGGATTGGAACAGGATACTGGGAATGCACAAGAGGAAACCACGTCAAAAAGGTAAGAAAACTATTCTATATTTTAATATTGTCTTCTACTCTCTTATTGGCATGTTATCTTCTCTCTCTATCTGCTGTTATCTTTTGAATTTACTCACTAGCAGAAATGGCTTGTGCTGTGGCAAAAGCTAAATTTTCATTTTACGGATTCAGTTTCCTCTTTAATGATATGTCATGATACATTTGTGACTTTATCGATATCCTTCAAAAGATACATAATAGGACTAGAATAATTGTATGATCATGTCACATAACGTACAATAGAAATCATTTAGTCATGAAGATTCTTGTAGAAATTTAATATTTCATCGTAATAAACGGGAAAAACATGACGATTATGTTGCATCTTGCATCACATCTTATTTACTCCACATAAATCAATGTACTGCATTTTTCCTTTGCAAGTTGAATAACATCCACTTAAATGCGACATAAAATTTCTAAATTATGAGATTCTTGTTTGTAACAAAAAACAATGGATCGTCTAACCAACATTATAATTCATTGTAATTTTAACGTTTGCAGCAGATGGATAAAAAAGACGTGAAGTATAAAACACACATATAAAATCCAAATCTTAAGAACATAGGATAGGTGTGTTCTTCAACAGATTGCACAATATATGCCCGTATAATTTACAAAAGTTTGGTTTGTATTACATTTTTCATTCTAATGTGTTAGTATGATAAGCAGATCAGTCAGTACACATGTTCATTATAAGTACACCTTTTTTACTGTAGTTGAAGTTAAAATAATAGTGTACTATGCTGGTATTGGTATGATGAAATGGCTGCCGTCGGTTCTACTAAATCTTGAAAATATTTTTAGAGTGACAGTTGGAAGTTACAAGGTGATGCCTATGATGTTGATTTCATGAGTTAAAATTAAATTCTTCAGCAGGTTCTCGCATATTCTTAAGGTGTAAGTTACTTACAACGCAAGCTATCAATTTGCGACTAGAAATGCTCATAATATGTATATAATATCATGTATCCCCATTAGAAAGGATTATCAATTCATATATTATTATCATATTATTTAATGGATGAAAGCTCTCCCTGCCTATCTTGTATACTTATGTAGTTATTATTTTCTTGAGTAAAAATGAAATGCTGAAATCTGTACAAAAATAGCTTTCCATATTTTTGTGAAACATACGTAAAGTAGTATATATTTAGCTTTAAAAGAACAAGAAGTCATAAATCCCGTCACCTACATACATGCGTGTATAGATATTTTTTAAGTACGCCTATAATCAGTAAATTGGTGAGACTATTTTAAGTATTTAGATGATAATGCTTATAACCACCTAGCTTTACACATTTATTGCACGTTCTACACCACAAGATAGCAATTTTATTGCAAACAACATGAAATTTACAAAGAGACGCTCCTACATATTTTCTCTACAGTAATCCATTATCCATAATGTAGCTGTCTATCATGTCAGCTTTTAGTATTGTAAAATATGTTTGCATTTTAAAAGTCAGATCACCCATATCATTCAGCGCAAGCTAAGCTGTTATCATATCGTTGGCTTCGACATAAATTTTGATCACGAACGTGGCTCTTGCCCGATTTTCTCATCATCCCTCGAAATAATCATTAAAGCAGTCCATGTTAACAGTCACCAACGCCTTTAATATGTTACGTACGGCATATGTATTCAGGTACGCTGTAAAACATTCTCATTTTCAGTGGAAACATAATTTTTGCAAGATGTAATATCCGTCGATGATCCTCCTTGAATACAATTTCAATGCATGAGACGTACAGAGAGGAATTAATCAAATGATGGAATTCAACATCTTTACACCTATCAGTTATAAACGCTTTTAACAAATTCCATTT
>JAQFZG010001789.1:0-19286 GCA_034695465.1 Entomobrya nicoleti
GGAAACGGTGCGAGTCCGGGAAAAGTGCCAATGTAAAAAATGTTCAGCGTCTCAAGTACTATCGATTGTCATATATCGTTTTCAAAAATTTGCAATGTCGCTGATGGTTATTTGTTCCCAACATTTTTTCCCCTTTTGCTTCTTATTTTTGCGAGTCTATCCCCACAGCAGCAAAAGCACAAGGAGTGCTCAGTTCCCAATGGAATCAACCTTGATGATCAATTCCAGAAATTCGTCTTGGTGCCAGTTTATCTTGATATCTTCTCAGCGTTTTGTTGGTTTGATGGTAGCAGATAGAAGATCCCTGTCAAACAAAACGACTCGTTACACATTTTCAAAGCGACATAAATAAAACCACTAGGTTTGCCTGTGCTCGTGTGCGCATTTCCATGTTGTGGTTAATGAAGGTGATAAACATCATTCTGACTTTATGTGTGTATCACTTTTCTTCAAGAGATATAGTTAATCTCATAGTATGAGAATTAATTCTGATTGAAAGTTATAGTAGAACTGTGGCACATCATGATGTGCATACATGCAATAGAAAGCGCCATAAGGAAAGAATAAAACGTAAATGTAGGCACCTCACACCATGTTTGTGTAAGAATAAAATGGATGGTTGGAGAAGAAGCTTATGAAGAAAAAATTGGATAATTTGTGGAGAGGAATGACACAGAGAAGAGGTTAAAATGTTTAGAAGATATGTACATGTAAGAAATAAAAATGAAGTTGGAATAGATCTTTTGTACGCTGAGGAAGAGAGCATTCGAGTATTATTGACATTGACATATAGTTTTTCTCGTCAGTGTTAGCAGAACGACTAAATAAGCACATGGTTATGGCTAAGAAGACCAAAGACGTGACTATTTACGTAATAAGCACAGTACAGAAAACGACAATACAAAGTTTGTATTTTGTAATAATAACTAGTGGGTGGGGGTAAGCACACAGCACATAATATATGCAAATATTTCATCTGTTGTCTTATATGCAGTGTGCAACAATAGCAAGTAGAAGAACTAGTCTTGTTGAAAATACACAGTTTTTTAAGCGATGAGATGGGACCAAAATGTAATGAAAAAAATGTTGACTGCAAGCACGTTAAAAGTGCACGGGTAAAGTGAATAATTGTGCATTCATTCACGAACAAAAACACTTCATCTCTCTGACGTGCACATGCAAATAACATGTGTCATTCACGGAAATCATATATACGGCAAGGGAGAATGTTTTGAAAAGAAATTGTATGGACGAAAACAGTTTTTAAGGGCATTATGTGTGGTGTTGTAACAACATAATTATTTAGTTATTCTAAACCGTACTTACATATTTACTTGCGAAGAGAAAAATACGAGTAAAACGCATAAAGTGAATTTGTACTCACAGACAGAATGAATTTTTTACATCAGGTTTCCCATTGTGTCCCCTTGTCATCCAAGCAGTGGTGACACTTGATTCTACCTAATCTATTGCACATAAAGATCTACAAAGAGATGGACCAACTAAAGAGTGGGTTCGGATTCCATTTAATATGGCATACGAAATGAATGATATGCGTACAATTATTCCTAGAAAAAGTTCCATGCAATACATCTCTCTACACTTTTACGTATCATGAACATTAGATAAGCCAAGCTAAATAGAAACATACAAAAACAAAATGCTTGCTAGCGCATGCTGCTGCTGAGTTAGATAATTTGAGCTGAGAGAATAAAAAAAGACGGAGTGGCTTTAATATGTGATCCCTAGAAAGCTTTAGTGGCAAACTTGCAAGTTGCAACTAGTTGCGGTGTAAAAAGGCCAGTCCAGTGCAAACGAAGTAGCAGACATGGAATCAGCTAGCATTAAAAAAAACTTAGCCAATTTTGTTGAATCTTTCTCTGTGCTTTCCTTGATTGAATGAATTAAATGATGTGGCCTGATTGCGCCAATGCAATAATGGTAGTTACAAACTTACAAAGTACACAGCAACAGCTTAGCCACTGATTTAGAGCTTTTGTTTTAGTAGCTGAAAACACGATACATAAAATATAATATGAACATAATAATGCGGTCAAAAAACTAAAACATCTCATGTCAAAGCTTAAACATTTTTTGTTTGTTTCATCGAGTGTATGCAATATAACATGGAAATGAAAGTGGTTGGTAAATGCAGAGATCTCACCATTATCTCATATTTTGTGCTCTGCAATATTGATTCAATTTACCTCAACTAACAAGGTGATAATGAACTTTGTAGAGTAATAGTCTTTTGCTGATGCTGTTTATGACATCCTCCCAATGAAGCATCAATAAAGTAACTTATGTTTGCAGCATATAGGGAATCTCTAGACTCAGAAAAGAAAGCATGATAGATTATGCAATAAAATATGATTTTCCTTTGGTAATGGATAATAAATAGGTTTGAATACATGTATGCATGTTTGCATCATTGGATGTGTTCAAGCTTTTATAGTTCACTGATAAAACTACCCAAGTGAAAATTTGTGGCAAAAGCCTGACAGATGAAAGCAAAAGTCGAGCTATGCTTACGCTATGTTGACCACAAGTTGGAATATGGAAAATTAAGTTCAAGTGCATTCCAACAAGTAGGTATTTTGGTTTAAGTAATTTCGTTTCCTTTCTAATCAGTACATGAGTTGAGTGTTTTGGTGAAATTTACTTTCCTATTTTGGTTCCTTGTGAGTTTGTGATAGTAATGGGCTGAGATTGCCAACTACCGAATTCAACACTTTCAATACTGATCTACTTTGCAACAATATATCTTGATAATTTTGAAGTCAAATCGTTACTCTTACCACTTTGATTGCTTTGACATTTAACGTCCAAATTTGGCATCTTACATCTAAAAGCTGTTGATGTGGAAGGTTTCGGCAGATTATTGTATTGGCTGTTATACTGTTTTTCGTGGAGTGAAAAGAGGAAATTATGTGTTATATATTCCACTGCATTAAATCTGATTTTGTCGTCATTATATGTGGCCTCCATGCCCACTTTCTAGTTTTGTATTGCTATCTCGCCTCCACCCTGGTTAACGATGAGATGGTAGGAAATAGAGCAGGTATTTAACTGGTAGACTTAGCTTACAAGCTTGCACGTATATATGCATTGCATACATACAACATAAAAGCTTTTATGGATGTACTTTGTACGAGCTAAATGTAATAGGATTATGATTGGCACTTTTAATTATAGGAACTAGTGAACGTTATTATTTCCCATTCTGGAACTATTAACCGTGGTAAAAAAGATATGCATGTATGTTGTTCTATCACTTTGTTTATCGGTGTTATATATAAGGATTCGGTACAAATGGATTGTAATCTAATTAAGTTGTTCCATTTGTTCTTTTATTAACTTGTCAGCTCATCCAGATTCATTAATTGAAGCACACATTATTCCTTAGGTCATCATCAAATCAATCAGGAATACACAAAGTGCACTTAGAATGCAAAACTTTGTGTTTAAAGTTGCACTTGCAAACCATTGTTTCGAACAACCCACAGAGTACTATTGCAATTTTTTTTAAATGATTTATAAATATCGTCTGCCTAAAAATAATAATTTGAGGACTGGTTTCTTTTTTATATTTGTGTAATACATTTAACCCATTCCATAATACTGATACAACTATACAACAACGAAATATGAGCTAAAAATAATATTTCTTTGCAAATAAATACGAAAAGTGGGGAATATTTGAACATTATTACATTGTACACATCATATCAAATCAAATATGTTTCAGGAGTTCTGGCATTTTTCTCTTGCACAAACTCTTTCTTCTAATTAGGGAAAAGATTAGTCTAATTAGTTTTTTGTTTTGGATAAGCATTTCAAAATCCAACCGCAAGAACTAACTGATTAAAAACATTAAATTTAGAAGAACGGCCAATAAAAAATCCTGATTTAAATCTGCTCCATTCTGCAGTAATCTGAACATTTAATGGTGACCGAAAATCAAGCATGTGAGAGTATTTTAAGATCTCATCCATCATCATCTCAAAAAACAGTTTCAGTTGCTTGCTGATACAAAAACGGACTCCATTTCAATCAAGCTAAATGTTACATTTAGGTCATTTAATTGGACACATCAATACTTTCGATGCAAAATTATTTCTCCGTCTTTCCCTGAAGGAAGCCTACTTCCTGTTTATATGAATTACATCATTACTACCGATTGCGATTCTCTGAAAAAAATCGTCAACAAAAGTCGTTCGAATGCCAAAGCTCATATTTCCAAATAGAACGAGATTCCATCATTCCATACGATACTATTTTCACCGAGCTTCTTTCGTTTTGTAGTGAAACAAGCACAAAGCTTCTTCGACAAAAGTATAACGGATACTGGATACGCATGAATGCAAATATAGAATTGATGAGTGTATGTTTTCTTTGACGAATTTTAAATAACATAACAAGCCATGCACATTCAGATAGAGCACATAATATCGAAGAGATGCAACACGAATGGAAATGTTTTCGTTTCCATCGAAATGTTATCAATTTCGGTGTTCAACGTGTTTGGCTTCCTATCATTCGATTCAAAGTCCTCATTATCTGGAAGAAAATATCCACGAAAGTTCGGTCGAAATGTACGCTTCCATCTTCTGATTAAAATACATTTCAAACGATTCTGTCTCCGTCACACTTTTATCGTACTCACAGTCAGACCAATTATGCTTAAGCAAAAGCAATTCTCTGATTGAAATTTCATGTCAAATGCTAATATTATTACCTTTGTTCTTTTTAAATACTTCCATACTCCAGAATATCTAGTGGTTTTATCTTGAAAAAGCAGCTGGACAAATACATGCATTAAAATATTCCTTTGCTTTAGAATTTCATGAAATACAGGACATTGGACCTGTTCAACACTTTTATTCATCTGTAGAGTTTTATAATATATAGATAGTACTATTGATATATAAGACTCATGTGGGTTTACTGAAATTGATGGAAAATAATCTTTTACCAACAGCTAAGGTTATGAATGGATACCATAAAAAGAAAATCATATTATCGTACTATACTGAAAGCTAATAATACCTATATAGTAAGTAATGACGTTAGAGTTCCAGGTAGGGCAAGGGGCCAAAGCGTTTGTGGAAATTCTATTAATGAAGACATTAAGAGAACACATTATACTTATTGCTACACATGTACGTATTTTAGTTCAATCTTCTATTTTTGGGATCATGTAGTGTTTGTGTGCTACATTGATAATATGCAATGAGGTTAAATATATAAAATTTACGATTATTCGGTGATAAAAGAATGCTAACAATATTAAGTAAGAAACATTAAATTACATCTGACATCAATGTCAATATGTCAATACTGTATCCTCGTTGTTATTGAATCATGTCCATGCTGGCCAAAAAGAGTGAGTAAACCACAACCCCACCTCCACAGGGGGAAATCAATCCTTGTATTTAATTCTATTAGAAAATATGTTAACACTTCTTATATTTTATAGAATGGCAGTAGTACGTCTTTGTATCCCACTCTATGGCTAATAGATTCAATTCTAAGCTCTTCAATAAAACTAGAGACAACCCATAGACACAACCCTCCCAACATATAAGTCATAAATCCAGACATCAGAGCGTTCACTGGGTCTTCCGAGTGACAAACCCAATAAGCGTAAATAGGAATCCATAGTAAGTAAACTGTGATGGTGGCATAAAACCAAGCCTTGACTTTAAACAAGTTTCTCTGCAAATCAAATATAACACAAATTATTCGAGATTGGGAAAATAATAACATCGTGTCTGTCCTGAAGTAAATTAGGTTTTCTATTATTACCTCCTGCGCTCCGTGCAACAAAATAATGCTAACAATTAGCCCGAATATGAAGTTTATCAAGACCCAAATGACAAAGAAAATTGTAAGAACATCTGAAAAACAAAGCATATGACAAGAATTGCATTGGAATATTGTTTTCATATCAGCATACAGATGCCTGCATATTTGCCGTAGTTCCATGGAACTCATAACGCATAACGTAAACGTAAAGTATTGAAATATTATTGGGGTGATACCAGACATTTGAACTTCCAAGAATCGTGCGAGATCATTATATTCTGCGTTGTTGTTCTCAACGCGAGGAATTTCGGTAGTAATATCCGAAGAGATGTCTTCTGATTCAGACTCGTTGAAACTTTTCTCGATAACATTTTCCTGAGGATATTGATTTTTAAAGTCGTTCTGACACTCAATAATCAGTCCAAGTATGGCAGTGGCAGTTATGAAACAAGCGTAAGTTATCTGCAAACCAAAGAGTAATATTTTATTACAAAAAGGATTCATTTGTTATGACTTATTGACTTTCTGAAAACAATATACCTTTTTTCCTTATTAAAACATTTTTATGCATTTCCGTCAACATGAAACACGTCTTTAGGCCATTTGTTATACAAAGTTATTATCTCATTTTTGTTTATGGAATTGCAATTGAAACAACGAGGAGCCAAGAGCCAACTAAACGGCTTTCTTTGCACCTGCATCTTATTTGTAGCAGTTTTTCTTCCTTTTTCAGCAAATAAATGAGTCATCGAAAATAACGTGTAGGATTCGTAGGATTGAAGAGAGAAGAATTGTTATTCGACTTGCTAAACTACAAATATAAGCTGTATCATATTGTACATGTGTAAGCATGTATATCTATGTATTCTATTCTAAATTGCCACTGCCGTCAATATAAAATGATGAATGGAAGTGGCAGCTCTTGTCAGAGTTGATTTTTTACAACATAAATTGAAGTGAACAATGACTAGTGGCTAACCCTCTTTTATGTATTGTATATGCACTTTATATTTTTTATGCTCGTCCGTCATCTTCTTTCTTTACCTCAAATAATGCGTAGGTGGTACATTGTTGTTAGTGGTCGCCCATAAATCCTCTACCTAGATAAATTATTGAAACAAATAAGTGAATGAGCTTATAAGCCCCTGTATAGTGCACATAATGATATGAAGATATAATCGACAAATTGTTATACGTATTATATAATCCAAAATAATCGTGAATGCTTATAAAAAATCTAAAGTAGCCAATGTCCTAAATATAATAATATAAAAATTTAGTTGCTCTTGAATAATTCATTTTGTATTAAGTTGATATATTCTACCGGCGCACTAGCACTAGCATACATTATGCACACGTAAATAAAGAGAAACTGCAACTGTAACGTCTAAATTTGCATAAAAGTATCCAATCAAGAAGATATATTAGTATTTAAGCTGATTGACTATTAATATCGTAAACACATTCTATGCATATAATAAATTAAACAGTAACCCATTTAAAGTGGACACTCATAAAATAAAAATGCACCCACTCCTAAAATGTCCTCTTCATGGCACAACACAACACGTCATGTCCTATCCCAATATGGTTTTGCGGGGTCAACAAAATAATATGTATGCTTTTTTAATCCACTCAAGTGTATATGCATGTGCACTTTATAAATCGGACAACAGTACACAGTATAACCTCGTCTTCTTCGGCTTTGCCAGCCTACATTGCAATCGGATAATTACTACATTATGTTAAATCTCCCATGAATTGCTTTCTCATGGATTTGTCAACATGCTATTTTGGTTTATCTTGTTATAATGTTACTTACGATACCGCAATACGCTATGATTTTGGTGAGAGTTTGAGAAGAGTATCCACATGGCAGTTCGACACACATGTTGACAGTATTATCCTGACTGGATTGAATAGCTTTGAACAGAAGTTAATTGAACTCTTTGGCTGGAAGAAGTGTTTTATAGGAAGACTTTCTCCTTTGTAATCTGACTGTAATCTACTTCTCCAATAGGGCTCGAGTGAACACAAAGAAAACTTTTTTTCTCTTCTAGTTACACTTATATATAAGTAAACAGTAAGAGGTTTGGATTTATTTCATGAGACCACACACTATTTAAACAGACAGTTACACGACGTTGGTCGATACAATTTGTATCAAACAACTACACGCTTGGAAGAAGATGAAAAGGTTTGGGAAGACTCGTTTTAGAATATAAAAGTGGAATGCAGGTGGAGTCTCAATAACCGAGATCCTATTTAGCAAGAGAGCATCTTAGTTCCTAACTTGTATTCTGGTTACCAGGAAGGAAGAGAATTTTTGGTAGATTGGACTGTTGACTGCTTATTCTTTGACGAATACCTTTTTTCTTCATGGCTCAATCGGTCCATGAGAATTTAGTGTGTCGAAAATAGATTTAACTTAATTCAGACAGACAGTACAAGTTCTGCTCGGTGATGATGTGCGTCTGTTGCAGTCAAAGATAAAAATGAAACCAAGCCTGTGTTGCAGATAAAATTAATGTAATGAAAGAATACACAAAATTTGAACACACTTATAAACTTTGATGGAGCAACGATCTTTTTCGCTATAAGGACCAGAAGAATTCATACATGCGATATGCGATATTAACATTTAGCTATTATTACGATTATATTAGTGTTGTTGGCGTTGTTTATAATACTTGTGCAATATTTATGTCACCTCATTTTCAATTTTTACGAAGTAAAATGATTCATAAACAAGGCTACTACAATTTGTTATGATATAATTCATCTGATTATTGCAACTGGCAAATAAACATCGTTATCGTTAGAAGATCACCCTAACCATAGGCATGTTCCGAACCTACCATTACACTGTTGTTCGTTATCTTACATATGTACAACTATAAACTATGAGTTCAATATTCACATAAGGTAGAAATATAAATAATATCTACGCATAGTTTTTGCCTTTTGTATCCTGTTCTTTGAAAACGGCTAAATGATCATTTTGTATATGTGAGCTTATTTCCAAAATGTAAACATGATTCAACTTTACAAGTTCTTCTCTGCCAGCAAAACGTAAGAAAATGTGTTTCGTTTTTGAAGTTGATGCTATATGACTATATTGGTTTATGCACACATTAGATTAGATGAGCCGAACGAAGTTAGGTACATCCATTTTATGAGTTCGAAGACACTGAGATCGCAAAATTTGTAAGTAGTGAAGTGTGCAAAGCACAACATGTTATTTACAAAACCATGCACGTGGGCGTATCTATTGCCAAAAAGACTGTTTTTATTTTAAATTTTTCGTCGAGACAAGATTCATGGGAAGGGAGAGAATGCTTTTATTTTTTTATGTTGGTATAACTTGGAATCTGATATATTTTGGCCTGAATTTGAATTCGACAGATGACAAGAGGAGATTCTTGATATTTTGCATCAAGTAATAATGCGTGAAGTTTTGTGACTTAGCGCAACTTTTTTTTTGAATTTTTTAAACAACAATATTGAATACTTTTAAAAAATCCCTAAGAACATTTAACAATCTTTCTGGGCTTAGTTTATATTTGATTTAGCTGCATGGTATGATGTTTACGAACAAACGATGATTTAAATAAGCGATAGCGGAGGTGTCTTTTAAATGCATTTAAATCTTTTTGAAGTGTTCAAGCCAAATCACATTAACATAACTTAGGTCATGAATACAGAAATAATTGTTTATTGATCATAAATAGTCTGCGTGTATGTATTATATGTACTCATTCATGTCAAATTTATTGCGAATTTACGGTTTTTTGCCAACGATCTAGACATCATTAAATGAATTCCTACTTTGAGCAATGCTTTAAAACAAAAAAACTGCGAAGCTTTAGCTGTTGGCTCAAGATACAAAAATAGACGACAGACGACCACAGCAATTCAATGTCCCCTATAGCGCCTCTTCGAGTCTTTGTGCATGGTCTGACCGAAATTGTGCAATGTGCTCTTATAAGTCTATAGTATATCAATGTCCACAACAAATTCGGTACATATTGTATTACATAGGTGCAAATTTGGAATAGTTTTGAGTTAAGAACACATATTCCCCTATGCATTCCCAACATTCAAAATATCGAGGAAGCCTCACTGACGCTCCATCACAAAACAAATGTTAACGATTTTTTGTGAATGTTGGTAAACACTTGTAAGCCTCCTCCACATATATCGTTTAACTTTTGTAAGTGAATCCTCCGTGGGAATCAAATAAAATGCAAACATTTGGGAAATTAAATCACATGTGACTTGTCCTACTTATGTATGTATATAGAACTAAATTATTTTTGCCAACTTTGTATATAAAGTAAAAACAGAATATCGTTTTATACATGTACCTTCATTTGATTGAGAGGTTTGAAAGGCAAACATTTGGGTAAATCTTGTAGGAAGTAGGAATGTAAATTATTGATCGTAAAAGTTCATTTTTGGTTTTTGAGAATCAGTGACTATGTAGGTGTTTTAGATATAAAAAGAATGTTATATGTATAACATAAAAATTGGCAAAACTATTGGTCATTGAAGAGAATTAGAAAGATATGGTAAACTTGGTAAAGTTCATGTTTAAGTACGTTGGATCAAAGTAGATACGTAAGTTTAAAAGAATTTCAAAGAGAAAAGTGACTTTTAAATAAATTTTATTTGATAAAATATAATATTTTAAATATAATGTAGTAGCAATATTATAAATGTGTAGATTTAGTCAAGTAATTTAGAACTGATTACCTGTGACCATCATATAGTTACATAAATAGTATGTTTGTAATTTGTAATGTACTAAACTAATGTGCACGAAATATTGTGCCCGATGTTGGACTACATGTTCATAGTATAATTTATGCAACTAAAACAAGCGTTCGACCCATACGATTTAGATCGTCAGTAGAAAGTACAAAAGTTTGCCATGTCATAAATCATAAACCATCCCCAGCTTTAATGGTTTTCATCGTTTTTGCAGTGCATAATGAAATAATTCTATTTCAACTAAATTAGATGTCCTCGCTCGCAATTCTAGCAAATTATCGTTTATACTACAGAAAATATATTACATAGAAATAATTAAAGTAGCCTCTAAATGGAACTTGATAATTGGTAAAAGGACACTCATGAATCATGAATGAATGATTGAGGTAAACATGATTGCCCAAATCAAAAATGTATATTCCTCTCATAAATCACTCCTGAATGATTCATTTAACTTTATGCCAACATAACCAGATCGCTTATTATCTGTACAAAGATGTCAATACCTTTAAGGAAAATATGCTCTTCTAGATATTCATCGTTGTTGTGCAAAAGCATTGGAGAGTTATTTATTGGTGAAAAGCCAAACGCAGGGATGCCTTTGCTTCGAAGAAAACGTGCATCAGTCGCTCCGGGGCAAATTATCGGCACAACTTGAATGTTCCTTTGGGGTTTAGAAGAAAGTTAAAACTACTCTAATGCAAATCATATAAACGTACTTCAGACAACTTTAGTTGCCAAACTTTACTTACAACTTCTCACAAGTTTGTTGAAAGCACATCCAATATGGATTACTACTGTCCATACGTGTTTCGGGAAGCAACGGGTTCTTATTTATAAATTCGTATGTTATGCCTGGCCCAGACTCCTGTGTAGCTTTCTCTATCATTTCTTCAGCAAGTTCCTCAGACCAGCCATGTGGAGTTACTCGGATGTCAACAACTGCAGTTATTTCAGTCGGAATGACATTTGGTAGCAAACCTCCCTGAACATGAATAAATTTGATAAATAAAAGGATGTGCTAAAATTGAAAAACAGTATTTACATTGATCATAGTGATGTTAAGCGTTGTAACAAGTCCCAATTGGCTTCCTCCCATTTCTCCATCTATTTTAGCTTTCTCCTCATCACGAATGGCTAAGAGCCTACTCATTAGTCTATGTAGCTTTTCAACACACGTATTCTCCACAAAATTTAATGCATGTCCCGTATTACCCGTAATGGTAACTTTCACCTCTGAAAAATAAGGGGAAAATAAAAATATTTTTATTATAGACACTATTTTTCCGTTGTGATATGATAGAGATGAATTGCCAATTACGCCAAAGTGCTCTTTCAGCAAAGCAAAGAATAAATTGTTCGGTTGGGGAAGGACCACTTTCATCCAGCTCAAATCCCACATTTAATTTTTTGAATTCTTCTGTTTCGACAAACTTTGCCATTCCATTGGTTCCACCAATCTCCTCATCTACAACATTACAATGATTGTGTTCATTTTCAAATGTTTATCTTGTAAAATTGCTTCCTTGTAGTAAAATAATTTTAAATTACATTTACCTGGAACAAAAGTTATATAAACAGTTCTCTTCGGAGTAAATCCATTTGATTTTAACCTTCTTACAGCCTCCAAATGTTGAACACCGACACTTTTCATGTCTTGTGATCCTCGAGCATATATTTTACCGGTTTCATCTTTGAACGCTTCAAAAGGATCATTTGTCCATTTATTCTGTTTGTATTAAAAAATAATTATCTCGAAACGCGTATGAAAATGACACAAATGAATTAAAAGTATAAATTTAATACTTTTTTTTACTCATACTAGATCAACGGGAACAACATCTATGTGTGAATTTAACATAACAGACGGCAAGTGGGGTTCCGATCCTTTCCATGTAAGCCAAACAGTAAATCCAGGAGGAGGCTGGAAATGAATTACGTTGAATTCTAAACCTATCTCCGCTGCTTGAGACTGGATCCATTTTATGCAGCTTTCTGTTTTTTAAAGCACGCAACTTGTAACTTTCCATAGATGATAGTCCAAAGTAAAATAATATGTGCAGAAATAAAAAATATATACAAAACATTATTACAGCAGCTTACCATAATCTGGATTGGGATGAACTGATTTTATTTTCAGGTACTCCCTGAATCTCGTAACTGCTGGATTTTCCTCTCCCATTTTCGCCTTTTATTCAGCAATTTTGATTTTGTATAGTATGATCTTTTTTTCTGAGCTAAACCCCAACTTATATGCATATGTATCTAGATCGCCTAAGTCCAAAGACTTTTTTACAGACCTTATTGCTCGCAGAAGTCAAGGGTTCACATTGAAATGAAAATGGAATACTATCGTAATCTGAGCTTTCAGCTCGGCCGAGTGATCGTTACAAACATTTTCCCAGTCCACATAATACCTCTGTGGATTTGTATGTATTTATTTTCTTTTACATACTTTCATTGTTATCTTTGTTGAATATCTGTGTTTGTGTTTGTATTTACTTGTGGATAAAAGATAAATAGACGAAGTAAAAAATACAGCAATATTGAAAGAATGCCTTGTTGTTGATACAAATTGCTAATAAATTGTAACTGTTGCAGTCGTTTATTATGTAGCACTAAAGGCTGCCGTTTTGATGACCTTTCAGTTCAATAATATGACGATGATCAAAAAAATGTGATTTTTATAGCGGTTTACACATACATAATATATTTACTCACGTATCAAAGTCATTTGTTCAAGATACTAAAAAATGAAGTTTCGATACGTTATATAAACAATTGAACATTCTTACGAATACAAAGATAAACATTATGGTATCGTTGTCGAAGCTGACTTATCCGAAGCGAGGTTTTCCAATCTTCGCTTTTATAGACCATGTACGACTGCAATTTTTATAAAGTTTATGATGGAACTTACTTGGACTTGACATGGTTTTACACACATCTACTTTCTATAAAGTATTTAGGAACACAATTTTTAATACTTACAGTCATTCAATTGCTTTAAATCGAAAACAAACAAGCTTTGACAATCAACTTTTAAAAAACAACGAGAAATGAGAATTTTATAACTCATTTTAAAAACATGTTTATCATAATTAATTATCGGGCGAGGGTAGGATAAAGCCATTACTACTACGACTAGCAGCGTAGTATGACGATGCGGATTATAAAATGATGCTTTGTACTATACATATTTTTCAAACCTGCAAATACAAAATAAATACGCATATTTACTGGTATTTATTATAATTTAGTTTAACGACATATTTAAGCAATATCGATGAAGAAGTCAGATTGTATCAAGGTTAAAATTCTATTTTAAGCAACAATTTAACGTAAACAGCAATATAAATGCCTAAAAATAAATTTCAAGCGAAAAGTTTGCAGTAAAAATTATATTTTCAAATTCATTCAAAACAAATATTGCAGATATAGATTGATGAAGACCATTGTTTTCTAATACTAATGATGTATACATTAAAGCACAATTTATTGGGGTAACATGAAGCAATTTGTTTGCTTCGCATACAACACTAAAATACTTGTGCATTTTAATTCATTTGATATTCGAATTTAAACAATATTCTTTAAACAATTTCTATAAGAGCTTTGAATATACATCAATTCCTTATAACTTATAACCATAAAATGACTACTCACAAAATTCTTTGTAAAAAGCAATTGCAAATGGGATAAAAACGAAATTTTTTGAAGGCATGAAATTTGTCGCTCTATTAAGCTGTAAGCAAATAAAAACAGAAGTTCAAACTGTAAATAGTGTAAATAAAGTTCATTTAGGGATATCGTCGTTTCTAAACTCTAATTAAAAGATCAGTTACTCCATTCTCACTAATTTTGAGAAATTAAAGGTACACGTCGCCTGCTTCGTTTTGCATTATGCATGCGCATGACCTGCCAATCAATTCTAAAAACCTGTCACACTGATCATCCATTAGCCATAAAGGTAAATTCTTCGTCTATTCATGATTTTTATCAGTAAGTAAGTAACAATGCATCATGACGCAAATATTGTCTCGCAATGTGTTACATAATATTCTACAAGTTTCATTCTTGTATAACGTTTGAACGTTTCATAATGTAAAACAAGGACAGACTTTTTTAAAGAGGAAAGGCCAGCTCAAATAAAACGATAACACGAAAACTTGCATTGTTTTCTAACTCAAAATTGAGTGCAAAAAACTAAACAAAGCAAAGTCACACTTTGATAAAAATTTAAATATAACTGAAATAAGGGAAATACGTAAAAGGCCAGACCAGGCTAACTGTTTTTATGAGTGCATCTTACCAATGTTCACGCGGTAGAAAAGTGGTTTTTACATACATAATATCACTGCGCTGCGCTGTCTAATGTGAAATGCTGGTTGTTCGTTTAACAATATTATGTCGTATAAGAAGTTGACAATACAATATACAGTTACCTAATCAATCATTGATAAACGATAAAAACGAGTTTTATGTAACTCATCTATGTATATATTCACCAGGGAATGGACGACGATGATCATTCGGACTTCAGTCGTACAATTTCACCTGACTCAAAAAGAGTTCTCTGTCTGACTGTCTTTTGGATAATTCTAACTGTCTTCATAATCATGGCTGGGGTTACACTAATACTGGTTGCTTTAGGCATGCTTGGCATGACCGGCATAACAATTACAGGGGTCGATGCGGTATGTAAAAAAATATTTAATTTTAAACAATTTATCTTTGACCAGAAATTTTAAAGTTCAATTTTCTTTATCGGATTTGGAAACTTAATAGGCTCATGTCAAGTTGTCCGTGTACTATGAGTCACTTTGCCCGGACAGCCGAAGGTTCATTATCAATCAACTTTATCCAACAATAAAAGCACTTGGTGGAGTCTCAAATGAATATTTGGAGACAGAATTCGTGCCATATGGAAAAGCAACGGTAAATAACTCAATAATTATTGGACAATGGCCCGAAGATTAATAATTGTGACCTTTAAAAAATAATTACTATAATTTGTTTCGTTCACTTAGACCCAGTTTAATGGTAACTTTACTTTCGAGTGCCAACATGGAAATCAAGAATGCGAGGGGAACAGAGTGCATGCATGTGCTGTCCAGAAGCTGGCTCCTGCTGATGCCGCTGCTTTCATTAACTGCAGCATGGATGTTTTCAACTCACCAATTACTGACCCCCAGTGCGCTTCTGATTTGGGACTGAACTACACAAGTATTCAAAATTGTTTAGACTCTTGGGAAGCTGATGCCTTACTTGCAGTCAACGGTATCAGAACACATGACCTTAAGCCAACGCTTTACTACGTCCCATGGATTATGTTTAATAACGTCTTCACAACAGCCGATCTTGACAGGGCTCAAAGGGATTTGTTGGGACTACTTTGCGATAGACTGGAAAGTTCCAATGTTTCAATGCCTTCTCAATGCCGTAGCAGGAAACACTAATACATAATAAGAAATAATAAGTAATGTAGTGTGTAATTCGTTATATTTACTGTTTACTATCCCTAAAACCAGTAAAAATATCACATAAGTTGAAAATCGTGAAGGTTTGATAACATGTCATCTAGATTTACACATGTTAAACATTATTTCGCATTTTGTATTCACACAGAACTGTGCCTGCAAATAATTTATTTGGCTCTATAGTGAAAACTCACATTCAACATTGAGTGACAAGTGGCAACTTACATTGAAATATGCTAACCTATTTATATATTTTTTACAAAAGTTTTACACTGAAAATATCATTCATACAATATCGCGTAAAATTAATGCACTATCACAAAAACTCAAACGTATCTAATGAATTCGCCACACCCCCGGCTCCATACAACAATGATTGCAAAATCATTCCAAAATTCGCTGGCCAATGATACCAAAACATGTGGAAAGTTATTTCTCCTACTCTTTCGTCAATGTCTTTGATTTTCTTCAGCTTAAAATGGGGGTAAAAGTGAAATTGTAGTTAGTTTGTTCATCCATGCAAAGGACAGGTACACAAAATAGCTTGTATTATGATATGATTTCCATAATTAATTTGCATCACCTCTTTAATTACTTTAGATGACCCAATAGCTGCCATTGTCACACAATATGCAGCCCAACTTGCTTGAAGTCCACAATATACCATTCCAAGTTGCATCACCCGAACTAGTATACGTACTCCGCCACACGCAACTAACTACGATAAGATACCGACAACAAATAAAAACATTTACCAATGTTATAAATGGGTGCTCATAATTTAATTCAAATCAGGCAGAACGTGTGATAAGATACTTACTTCTTCTTTAAAAAATGGAGATTTGTACACTATTACAGATAAACACTGCAACACTTTGATATGAAAAACCAAGGGCAAATTTCTTCGATTCAGTAGCCAAACAAAAATGTGAATAATGTCTCCACTTTGCTTATGGGTATAGGAGGGGCTATAAAAGCAGGATCGTGACAAGTGGTACAAGGATTTTTCAAACTGAGCTAAGTGATCCAATTCCACTTTTGATCTTTTCAGAAAAAAATTTAATCAACATGTTTATATTATTGTGAATTCTCGGCTTTTTATGTGCGTGTCAAAGAGGCATACTTTAGTGGCATATGACGTAATTCACGAATTATTATATCCCTCTCAATCCGAATATCTTCCCAGTACAAATCAAAAGCGTCAAGGTCTAATACACCTTCGGATGGGTCCCTCTCTTTTGTTTCGTCCTCCTCGTCATGCACACCTATACCCATACGCGTGCAATATTCCTTAAATACGTTTTCAGATATTGGCCCAGGAATTCCTGCAATAATTTTGGACACATATCTTGCAAGCATTATTTTTTTAACCCGCTATTATAGCTATATACTTAATCAAATCTTATCAAGGTATACTTGTTTGTAAAGGTCTATAAATCATAGGAGTCCCGCTCTCAGTACGCTTCAAAACGTCTCTTTGTTCTGTGCCTCGAGCGATACCTAAATTCGCATAGACAAGACCTCGAGAAGGATAGCCAACTCCAACGTTAGTTGCTATTATTAAAAAAATCATTACATATACAGTGATATTTAAAAAATATATATATAGGTGTAACCTATTTAAGGCTGCTGCTAATTATATTATATGGCTAAATTACGATGATGCTTCACTGGAAACTTGATGCGCATCAACTTTCCTCCTTTAAAAGCATCAGGATTTTTGGCTAATGCGGCCTTTTTTTCTTGTAGCTCCTCTCTTGCACTCTTCTCCCATGGGAAACGAATAGGTATTTTGACTCTCTTTTTTCGTAATACCCGTATTCTTTCAAACTCATCAGCCAATAACCCCTTCGTGCGAAACACGTTGAGCCTTCTAACTTTGTTTTTAAATGTGCCCATATTGATTTTAAGTTTGTCCATATTGTCTTGTAATTAACACTGTTATAGCTAGCTTTAGTACATAAGTATCTTGCGTATACTGCCAAAGGATTAGCGTATAAAATTATTACTTCGGCGAAACTCAAGATGAAATGAAAGTCCTGAACAAGCAATTAACCCAGACTAAGATATTTTACTTGATGCAATTCGGCACTTGTACATTGCAACATTTTTTTATAGATATGTACTTATGTAAAAGATGGAACGGAAAAGGTTTTATATAATGTGCAATCAAAGTATCCAGGACAAACCATTGTAGGATCATAATTAGTCTCATCCAGTTTATTATTTCCCATAAAGATTACATTATTTTTCCAAGTGAGATAAACATACTAGCATTTGACCAAGACACAATGTAAAATTATACAGTAAGGTCATTTATAAGTTGTCACTGTTTGCTTCTCCGTCATCTATTTTTGACAAGTCTTCATCCAGATCAAAATCCAAGTCGTACACCATAACTCTACTTTTCCTCACCATTGCCTTTTGAGAGTCAAATCGTCGAGGGGCCATAAGGATATTTGGTGCACTTGGGAGAGCTCTATGTGACATAATGCTTCCAGCAGTGGATTGAGATTGGGATCTTAAAGCAGCAGGCAATACGATACCAGTACCGTGATTCTGTTCCGTAGCATCTTCCTCTCTTAACATTTCCATTAATCCGTTCTCTTTCACTTCCTTCTTGATTTCCTGCAGCCACGCTTCATTTTCCATTTCAGTGGTGCGCCCACCCGGTAAGTTTTTCAAGTACTTTCTGTAGTTACCTTTGATGTTGATTAGGTTTACGTTCACTTCTTCTAACCTTCGTTCCAAACTGTGAACTTCATTCTCAAGATTGTATTGTTTTGCTTTCAAGCGAATGTAATCCAAAGGTTGAGGAGCCTACATCGTATTAAAATGTGTATGTTATTATGTTATACAAGCTTATTTAGAGGAAGGTTAAAATTATAAATTTTTACTTGAAACTCGTTGAGCTTTTTCTTAATAGCGTCCATTCTCGCATGAGCCTCCACAATTTGGTAACGGTACCTTGCATACGAATTGTGAAAATGATGAAGTAAATCATGTCTTCTCTTCAGCTCTTGATTCATCTTCTTCTCTTGTACCACCATCTTGTTCAACATTTCCCTTTCATCTTGCAGGACCAGGTGGAACTGTGCTGTAATATTAACACAGGATTGAGAATTGTGGAAAGCATACATATGTATATACGAGAAAGGCCAGATGTTATTTGCCTTCAGGCAAATAACCGTAATTCATGTCGTATATGGTAATAGATGTTTAATA